>JAUUDZ010414681.1:0-14806 GCA_032361705.1 Panulirus versicolor | reverse complement strand
TACATTTCTCCAGGTGGAAGCATAGAAGACATTTTTTGAACCATTCATAAAGTGCATGCATGTCTTTCTGCAAGTTGTCACAATCAATCTGCTGAAATATACCTCTAAATGCTTTGGCATCATCCACAAATAGGTAACCATTAGTACCTAAACTGGACACTTCTGGCATATCATTAATGTATAGTACAAACAGAATGGGACCCAGCAAATATCCTTGATGTATTCCACTTGAAACTTTGTTCCATTCCTGTTTTTCCCCATTTACTATTTCATACTTTCTGTCTAAGCAAAAACGATCTTATACATGCAATGTACTGACCAGTGACTTAGGTATTTTTCTAGTTTGTGTAAGCATAGTTGTAGGACCTTATCAAGAGCTTTCATAGAATTGCAGTACACTACACCCAAACAACCTCATCTGTCCATTTGTCTAAAACTTGTAGCAATGTAGAACTACCGCTAATACAACTAAACTGATTCTCAGTAACTTGTCTTTTCATGTGCTCAATTATTTCTCTCTAGTGATTCCATTAGCTTGCATACTATAGTAGTCAAACTAACGGGTCCACATTACCAGCTACTTTCTTAAACAAGGCTGTGCTAGCACATTTCCAGTCTTCCAGAAGTTCCCAAGTAAATGTTTGAAATATGATTGCTAAGGAAGTGCATATGACACTGCTGATTTCCCTGAGTACTCTAGGATGTAACCCATCTGGACCTGCTGAATTGGAGATGTTCATCTCATCTAGCTTTTTCTTTTTCTTAACTTTCTCTATGCTGATTGTCATTGTTTGTAATGGTGGTGCATTTACTTTTTCCACTTCTGGCATTTCAGTGTCAGTCTCAATGTAAATACTGACATAAAAAAAGTCTGCTAGAACGTTGGCCTCCTCGTCAGATGTAGTTGATTCCTTTAGACTAGTCCTTAAATAAATCAGGGATACTGGATTTTCTCTTAGTTTTCGACCTTGTACATTTCCAGAATGTCTTTGGATTTTGTTCGACCTGAGGTATTTGCTTCTCATATTCCCGTTGCTTTTCTGGTAATAGCCCAGACTTGGTTCCTAGTCTTCCAGTATTCTGTGTATATTTGTCCATCATTAGTGTTCAAATATCCAGTCAATAATTTCTTTCTTTTCTTTTAATCTCGGACAGAGCCTTACGACTGAAAGGCATTGGGTGATGGCATATTTTTTTCTTTTTCCTGTCTGGTTGGTAACTTTCTTCGGAATCACTTCTATTCCTTTTCTATTACATTTCTAAACTTGATCCACTGTTCGTGGACATTACAATTATCAAATTCTTCCTCCCAATCTAAATCCAGTATTTCCTTTAGTTTTATCATATTTTCCCTTGTCACACTTATATTTGATTTTCTTAGCAAGTCAATTTTTTCATTAGACCTTAATAGCATGCTGCAGGTAAGCCTAAGCATTTAGTACACCTATGTGTATTACAGTACTCATATTCAAGTAATTTGCTTTGGTCTGATCAAAAAATACTGAGAAAGTGTCATTAGTCCAAGAACCATTTCTTTCTTTACTATTAGGCCTTGAGTTTGCAGCAGAGTTATCAGTACCAGAAACAACTCTTTCTAGGTCTCCCTCTACCTTTGGACTGAGAAAGAGGGAATTGATCATCAGTTTATATATCTGCCATTCTGACTGTTGACATTCATCTCAGTACCTATTTCATCATTTGGGGATGACACTGTGTCATTATACCAGACTGATAATATATCTGTTGATTTCATCAACTTTTCTAGCAAATGTCTACATTTTCCATACAATAAATAAGGATTATGATGTTTAATGAATTCCTAAGCCTGATTAGCTGGCTACTGACTCCTAATGAATTTATGAAAAGTTTTGGAATTTCACCAGCTTTGCCCACAACATTCTTCTTAAAAGATTCTTTATTGCTCCTCCTTATCCTACTATGCTTGCTATGTGCTCTTGCAACTTGAGAATGCTAGCTGGCTAGTGCCGGCTATATATTCATTCCAGCACGTCTCGAAGTTCCTTTGCATTCAGACATTTTATCATTATCAAACCATTCCTTTACCCTTTTTACTGTTCCCTATATAAGTGAGGCTTGAGGTATCCATATCTCAACTACTTCTCTTAAAATATCACAGACTCTTACCACAAAGCCCTGGTTCCGGGATAATGAGTTCCTTTCCCAATTTACTTTACAACAGAAATTATTGTGGCTTGTGTTGTTTCCATGATTATATCTCCTCTTTAAGCAATGACTCACCTCTGCTCTTTTTATGTCCTCACTCACAAGTCAAACTTGAGCATTACATGATCAGTTTTTCCAAGTGGTGCTTCATATGTAATATTCTCAATACCTTTACCAATATCTGTGAAGCTAAGATCTAGCAATGAGTGTATCAATTCTTCTCATCACAGTGCATTCCCTTACATGTTAGTACTGGAAATTCTCCTGTGTGCTCTAAAACTCGTCTCCATTACTCATCACCATGAGAATTCAAATTCCCTGTCTAGCTCTTATAAATGATATCCCCTGTATCAGTACTTTACTACTTCTAAGAAGTGCTACAGTCTTTCTATGTTCCATCCTGTTTGTTCCTTTACTGTTATCACTAAATATGTTCAAGATCGTTGCAATTCTTTGAAGGATTACACAATATTCCCGCTATGCTCTTCTTCCAACTAGTTACTCTTACCATTATATATATATAGTCAGAATGGGTCATCTTTCCTTAATTTTTGAAACTTCAAGCAACCTTTTTTTGAGACTTAATCCTCCCACCCTTTCACCTCTTTCCTTACTATCATGAACTCATCTGGGAATAGCAGTTAAAAACATATCTCTGATGTTTAGTTTAACAATCATGACAATATTAGGTGCTTTTTCCTAGGTATAATCTTTGAATACTAGCTCTTTCTCACTTACTATTAGACCATCATTTGAATGCATTACTTTTAGTTTGACACTGCCATCTCCTTGACACTGCTGCCCAATTAATCATCAACATTTACCATATTATCTATAATGTTCGTTTACTATCTATCTGTATCTCAGATGCCCGTTCCCTCAAGGGGGTGGCCACGGCAACATTCTCCATAACTAATGAACTCCAGTGCACCTTCATAGCCTTTAGTTCCTCATTCGTAACAGGTCACTGACAGAGAGCAATTCCATCACAGATTAACAAAATCTCCTAGTGACTACTAGTACCTTATGTTCCATCCTACTACTTCTACCTAATACTCCTGCCTAAGTGTTTCTGCCTACTACTTCTACCTAAGGCTCCTACCCATTACTTCCTAATATGCCTGCCTACTATTTCTACCTATTGCTCCAACCATTTTACTAAAGGCTGGGCTAGTACACTGCAGGAAAATTAATTACAAGAATGAGTAATGCAAGTTAAGTATTATCATATGTAATGCAAGATATGGAAAGATTGTATGTTTGTGCAAAGAATGCCAGCAGTCCAGGTGTGGGTGAAGCATTAAGACAGCTACATGGGTCAGAGGAGTGCAACTTGATGCCCACTGAAGTGTTGGTTCACTATACAGCCATCAATAACCTCCCTGGTCATTAGCTGCCTACAAACTAATACCTAATGATTACCTATATTCATTTTATTTATTATACTTAATTGCTGTCTCCCGCATCAGCAAGGTAGCGCGAGGAAACAGACGAGGAATGGCCCAATCCACCCACATACACATACTGATTATATATATATATATATATATATATTTATAAAACAATGTAACATATCTTCCACTGAACAAAAATGTGTACTTACATTTTTTTGTGTACTTACATTTTGAGTTATTGGAGTCTCAAATATCACCAAGTGGTTCCAGGTCTTGGCTGTCAAGACTGAGAACTTTGAAGGTTGTTGATCTGTATCTTCCAGATGGGAGAACGCCCTCAACCCAACGTTTCCTTTTTGATGCTATTAAGCTCCTTCTTGTCTCTAAAGAGAAGGTACAGAAAGAAATGAGCACGCAACATTTTGCATAGACAGCTTAGATATATCAACCAATTTCCTTCAATCATCCAATGCATAATGTCTCTCTAATCATATCAATCATTATGCCTAACAACACATTAGCAAGCTCTATCATGTAAAATGTCTTACGATTCACAGCGAGTTAAATCTATATCATTACTTTTTTTACCAAATCAAATAGAAACTGTCTCTTAATGCACTCCCATTTCCTTTAAATTGCTGCTACATCTTAGGAGATTCAAAGGCTGTGGCACTGAGGGAATTTCTTCTCTCCCCAAGCCTAGGCTTTCTTCCTGATCACTAAAATCTGTTCTCTAATATAGGATGACATGCTCCCCAAGTTTAAGTAGTGGCAAGAGCTTTCTCCATAAAATATAGTATCACATGAAAATCCACATCAGCATGGCATGTGATAGGCAAAAGCTTAGGGATACCAATTAGGCAATACCTACTGCATTACACTTAACCACAGCATGTTCCCAAATTTGCAATGTAAGGTGAAGCAAATTGTGGGGTTCCACTTTCGTGCAGTGCCTTTAACACAGTACTATTCATCTCTGTGAATGGCCTAAGCCCAAATATATGTGGATTGTCCAACCTTAACCTAAGATGTTTAAACTCTCAAGGCCAAACTCCAAGTCCATGAAGAGAGTTAATGCTAATCTCAGTTGTGTTTACAGTGTTCCAAACTTAATCCCGGATATGCTGGGGACACTGAATCATAAGCCCAATTATTTCTTAGGCAGAAAAGTATAACAAAGCGTATAGGGTTTCTTTAACACTCCGGTTATGTGTAAGGCATTGAAACTTTCCTCAATATGCATGAGGAGCTTCGAAGTGTACCTTGTTTCATAAACCACAAATGTATATGGGGTGACAACATCTAACCCTAATATTTTTGGGAGTTGAACTTTAACCTCAACTGTGTATAAAGCATGGAAGCTTACCCCAGTTTTAGGCATCAAATCTTAACCCCTAAACCACTGGGCATTAAAGCCTAATCCCGGTTGTGTTTGGGGCATGAAAGCTTAACCCCAAATGAGTAAGGCAAATCAAAGCTTAATCCTACATAAATTTAGTGGATTAAAGCATGAGCTCATATTTACCTGTGGTATAAAAGCATTTAGATGTGTATATATTGTTGAAAAAAATAATCCCACAAGTTTATTCAGCTCAAAAGCTTAAACTTATTTGTGGGACAATGAAGCTTAACTTCATTGGTATGTGGGTCATCAATGTTAAATCCAAGGATTTTCAGGCCTCAAAACATAACCCCAGGTGAGTTAGAGGCACAAATGCCTCACACTAGTGTTTACAGAGTTGAGGTAAACAATTTTGTGTTGGGTATAAAAGATTAATACCACATGTGTAATGCATCAAAAGTTAACCCCATGAGACATATGAAGGGCATCGAAGCTTTACCCCAGATGTGTGAAGGGTGTCAAAGCTTAACCCCAAATTTGTATCAGGCATCAAACCTTAACCCTTGGAGACTTTGGGGCATCTAACTTTTTCCCCTTGAATCTATACGACCCAGAAGCTTAACCTCATATCTATATAAGCATTTAAGCTCAATTCCAGAAAAGAGAAGGGTGCCATAAGCTTCACATCTTAATATATATTTGATGGATTAAAGCGTTACTTTGTACTTATGGTATTAAAGCTTAAGCCAAAATGTGAAAGCTTAAACTCAATCATGACATAATGAAGTTTAACTTCACATGCATTTCCTTTTTAACCTCAGAATTTTAAGACCGTAAATGTTAACACCAAATGTGCCTGGGGAACTGAATCTCCTTCCCATTAGTACACGTGGCTTAGACGTTTAACCCACAAGGTGCAGGACATCCAAAGGTTAACTCCCCTATGTGTGTGGGGTGTCATGGATGAGCCCAAATGAATGAGAGCATCAAACCTTTACTTCAGGTATGCATGGCTTAACCTAGATTTATATCATGAATCAAAGTTCACCCCTTCATGGATTTTGAAGGTTTCTGCTTATCATCAGATATATATGAGGCATTAGAGTACAAATGCATGTGAGACACCAAAGATCGGTCCCAGGGATAAATGGCTGTGTTGAGGATGTTTAGTCTGATGTGGATTCTAGATGCCCAGGCCTTTTTCCTCCACAAGCAACATTCATTCACACTCAGCCTCTAACTGTCATCTGTAATGCACCCAAACCACAGCTTCCTATCCACATCCAGGCCCTTTCATTACTTACTCGATCAAATCACCTCACAACACATTGTCCTCAAACATTTCATTTCCAACAAATCCACCCTCCTCCGTACAACCCTTTCTACAGCCCAAGCCTCCGACCACATAATACTGTTCAAACTACTATTCCTTCAAACATACCCATTTTTGCTCTCCAAGATAATGTTCTCTTTCCACACATTCATCACTCCCAGAACCTTCGCCCACTCCCCCACCGTAACCCACTTCTGCTTCCATGGTTCCATTAGAATTAACATAAATTAGACATAAATGACATAAATGATTTAATTTGTAAATGGGGGAGACCCCTCCACCAATCTCAAAGTTTTCTAACCGAAAGGGAAATGAATATGTTAATTCATAAGGGCCATGTAGATTCATCAATCAATTTCATTACATCATCTAATGAACAACTGTGCACGGTTTCAAACATGTCCCCAGAGTAAGTTTAACCTTATGCCTAACCACAAATTGACATGCTCTATAATATATATGTCTTGATAATCACACTAAACCATGTTATTTTTACTAGGATTATAATAACTTTAACAACTTACCAGAATCAAATACTTCATTGTCCTTAATGCATTCCTAAGTCCCTTTTAAATGCTGGTACGTTTTCAGGTATTGCTTCTTTACTGCTGTAAAATCTGTCTTCTTATCTACAATGACATTTGTGCTCCTTGAGTTCAAGTGGTTATGAACAAACTTTCTTCATAGAATCTTGAGATTTTATTTAAAATGTCTATGTCAGCGAATGCTGTGAAAAGTGGAAACTAAGGGCTATCAATCAAACCAAACAATAACCAGTGTTAATGATTACCCACTGCATGTCCTGAATATGCAATTAACCATAAAATAAATGACAAGGTCCCCATTCTTGTGAGTGCCATTAACACCGCATTGTTCATCTCGGTGCAACATAAAAGAAAAAATGATAGAGAACTTCTTTAAGGTAACATAAAAGAAAAAAATGATAGAGCCCTTCTATAAGGTAACATAAGACAAAAATGATAGAGCCCTTCTTTAAGGTAGACTGGTCTAGTGACATTAACAACGTTGCACTGTTCATTCCTATAGTCAGGCAGTGCCTCTGTAATGTCAACAAAAAACATCAAAAGAGGACATTAATAGGGAGCTGCTTTAATATTCGTTTGGTGATATAACAACAATGTTCATCGGTAAATAAAACCTCTGTAATGTCATAATAAAAAGGATGATGGTACAGCCCCTTGTGTGTGATAGCAGCTCTAATATTCTTCTTTAAAGACATTAACACTGCAATATTCATACCTGTGGACATAAAACACAAAAAAATGACAGAGCAACTTGTATGGGGCAGCAGCTCTGATATTCCAGTTTAATGATATTAACATTGCATGGTTCATCCCTGTGTACAATGCCTTTGTCATGTCATCAAAAAACATAAAAAATGATAAGAACACCTTGTATGTGGTAGAAGCTCTGATATTCCAGTGTTGCAACATAACATTGCACTGTTCACCTGTTGACAGTGCCTCTGTAATGTCATTAACAAAAACAAGAAAATGGTAAGAACATCTATAAAGATAACTACTGAGAACCTTGAGTGAGGTAGCTGCTCTAATATTCCAGTTTAGTGACATTAGCACTTCAGTGTTCATTTCTGTAAACTGCCTATAAAATGTTCATATAAACAAAAAAGATTTGCAAATTCCATGGTAATTGTTTACAGACATTAATAATACCATTCGTCTCTGGAAACTGCCCTTTGTAATGTTTTTCAAAAACAGCTATGATACAACACCTTGGGCATAGTAGCAGCTCTCGTACTCCAGTTTAGTGATATCAACACTGTTCACCTCTGTGAACAGTGCCTCTGTAATGCCTTTAACAAAAACAACAATGGAAAGAGCCCCCTGCATGTGATAACAGCTCTGACATTCCACTGACATTAACACTGCATTGTTCATCTCTGTGGACAGTGCCTCTGTAATGTCATTATCAAAAACAAGAAACGTTAAGAACACCTTGTATGTGGTACCTCTGATGCTCGATGACAATGACACTAAAATGTTATCTAACAATCTCGTTATAATAAAGAACTTGATAATTTTTGAGAACTTTGTGGAAGGTAGATGCCCTAATTTTTCCAGTTTCATTACATTAACTTGGCACTGTTTGTCTCTGTGAGGTGCCTCTGTAATGTCAACAAAAACCAAAAAATGAGAACACCTTGTATGTGGCAGCAGCTCTGATATTCCTGTGTTGACATAAACTGCACTCTCCATTTCTGATGACAGTGCCTCTGTAATGTCATTATCAAAAACAAAAAATGGTAAGAACATCTTATATGAGGTAGCTGCTCCAATGCTCATTTGATGACATAATACGGCAATGTTCACTTACAGACGGAATCTGTTACGTTACTGTTGAGAACATGATAATAACTGAGAACCTCGAGTGAGGTAGATGCTCTAATATTCCAGTTTAGTGACATTAACACTACACTGTTCATGTCTAAACTGCCTATAAAATGTTCATATAACAGAAAAGATTTAAAAATTCCATGGTAATTGTTTACTGACATTAACAATACTCTGTTTATCTCCATGGAAACTGCCCTTATAATGTCTTTCAACAACAAATATGATAGATCCCCTCGGTCATATTAGCAGCTCTCATATTCCAGTTCAAAGACATTAACATTGCACCATTCACCTCTGTGAACAGTGCCTCTGTAATGCCTTTACCAAAATCAAAAATGGATAGAGCCCCTTGTATGTGATAGCAGCTCTGACATTCCTTTGACATTAACACTGCACTGTTCATCTCTATGGACAGTGCCTCTGTGTGATGTCATTATCAAAAACAAGAAACGGTAAAAACACCTTGTATGTGGTACCTCCTCTGATGCTTGCTTGATGACAGTGACACTAAAATGTTCAGCAAAAACAAGAAACGGTAAAAACACCTTGTATGAGGTACCTCCTCTGATGCTGGCTTGATGACAATGACACTAAAATGTTCATCTAACAATCTTGTTATAATAAAGAAATTGATAAAATTTTGAGAAACCTGTGTGAGGCAGCTGCTCTAATATTCCAGTTTAGTTACATTAACATGGCACCGTTCATCTGTGGACAGTGCCTCTGTAATGTCATCAAAAAACAAAAAATGATAAGAACACCTTGTATGTGGTAGCAGCTCTGATATTCCTGTGTTGTGACAACACTGCACTGTCCATCTCCTTCGACAGTGCCTCTGCAATGTCATTATCAAAGACAATAAATGGTAAGAACATCTTATAAGGGGTAGCTGCTCTAATGCTCGTTTGATGAAAATACAGCAATGTTCACCTACAGACTGAATCTGTTATGTCACTGTAGAGAACATGATAATAACAGAACCATGAGCGAGGTAGATGCTCTTATATTCCAGTTTAGCGACATTAACACTACACTGTCCATGTCTAAATTGCCTATAAAATGTTCATATAAACAAAAAAAATTTGTAAATTCCATGGTAGTTGCTTATTGACATTAACAATACTTTGTTCATCTCTATGGAAACTGCCCCTGTAATGTTTTTCAACAACAAATATGATAGAAACCTTTGGGCATAACAGCAGCTCTCATATTCCGTTCAAAACATTAACATTGCACCATTCACCTCTGTGAACAGGGCCTCTGTAATGTCTACCAAAAACAAAAACAGATAGAGCCCCTTGTATGTGATAGCAGCTCTGACATTCCATTGACATTAATCAACACTGCACTGTTCATCTTTGTGAACAGTGCCTCTGTAATGTCATTATCAAAAACAAGAAACAGTAAAAACACCTCGTATGTGGTACCTCCTCTGATGCTCGCTTGATGACAATGACACTAAAATGTTCATCAAAAACAAGAAACGGTAAAAACACCTTGTATGAGGTACCTCCTCTGATGCTCGCTTGATGACAATGACACTAAAATGTTCTGTTCATCTAACAATCTCATTATAATAAAGAAATTGATAAGTTTTGAGAACCTTGTGTGAGGCAGACGCTCGAATATTCCAGTTTCGTTACACTAACACGGCACCGTTCATCTCTGAGGACAGTGCCTCTGTAATGTCATCAAAAAACAAAAAATGACAAGAACACCATGTATGTGGTAGCAGCTCTGATATTCCTGTGTTGTGAAAAACTGCACTGTCCATCTTTGTCGACAGTGCCTCTGTAATGTCATTATCAAAGACAAAAAAATGGTAAGAACATCTTATAAGGGGTAGCTGTTCTAATGCTCGTTTGATGACAATACAGCAATGTTCACCTACAGATAGAATCTGTTATGTTACTGTAGAAAACATGATAATAACAACTTTGAGAGGTAGATGCTCTAATATTCCAGTTTAGCAACATTAATATTACACTGTCCATGTCTAAACTGCCTATAAAATGTTCATATAAACAAAAAAGATTTGTAAATTCCATGGTAGTTGCTTATTGACATTAACAATATTCTGTTCATCTCTATGGAAACTGCCCTTGTAATGTTTTTCAACAACAAATATGATAGAAACCTTTGGGCATAATAGCAGCTCTCATATTCCAGATTAACATTGCACTGTTCACCTCTGTGAACAGTGCCTCTGTAATATCTTTACCAAAAACAAAAACAGATAGAGCCCCTTGTGTGTGATAGCAGCTCTGACATTCCATTGACATTAACAATGCATTGTTCATCTCTGTGGACAGTGCTTCTGTAATGTCATCAAAAACAAGAAATGGTAAGAACACCTTGTATGTGGTACCTCCTCTGATGCCCGCTTGATGACAATGACCCTAAAATGTTCATCTATAGACAGGATCTTGTTAAAATAAAATCTAGATAGAATCTCGTTAAAAAAAAAATCTATAGACAGAATCTCGTTAAAATAAAATCTATACACAGAATCTTGTTAAAATAAAGAAAATGATAATTTTTGAGAACCTTGTGAGAGGTAGCTACTCTAATATTCCAGTTGTTACATTAACATTGCATGGTTGATCTCTGAACAGTGCCTCTGTAATGTCATTTTCATAATTCAAAAAATGATAAAAGCACCTTGTATGTGGTTACAGTTCTGATATTCCAGTGTTGTTACATAACATTACACTGTTCATCTGTCGACAGTGCCTCTGTAATGTCATTATCAAAAACAAAATAATGGTAAGAACATCTATAAAGAACAGGTTAATTACTGAGAATATTGAGGTGGCTGTTCTAATATTCCAGTTTAGTGACATAAACACCATTTCATCTGTAAACTGCCTATAAAATGTCCATATAAACAAAAGCATAGTAACCCTGGTAGTTGTTTATTGACATTAACAATATACTGTTCACCTCTATGGAAAGTGCCTTTGTAATGTTTTTCAACAACAAATATGTTAGAGCCCCTTAGGTGTAGTAGCAGCTCTAATTCAATTTACTGACATTAACATTGCCTCTGTAATGTCTTTACCAAAAACAAAAGTGGATAAAACTCTTTGTAGGTGATATTAGCTCTGACATTCCAATGACATTAGCACTGCACTCTTCACCTCTGTAGACAGTGCCTCTTTAATGTCATTATCAAAAACAAGAAATGGTAAGAACCCCTTGTATGTGGTAGCTCCTCTGATGCTCGCTTGATGAAAATGAGACTAAAATGTTCATCTACATTCTCTTTTGTTATAATAAAGAAAATATAATTTTTGAGAACCTTGTGTGAGGTAGCTGCTCTAATATTCCAGTGTAGTGACATTACCGCTACAATGTTCAAGTCTGAAAACTGCCCATGTCAATACAAAAAAAATGTTAAGAACCCCTTGGGTGTAGGGACTACTCTGGAAGTGGTTTAATGACAATAACATTGCACTGTTCATGTGGACAATGCCTCTATAATGTCATTACTAAAAACAAAAATGACAAAGCACCTTGGGTGTGGTAGCTGTTCTTGTAGTCCAGTTTAGTAACATAACACTGCACAGTTCCTCTGTGGACAGTGCCTGTCATGTCATTATGAAAATCATACAAAAATGATAAAAGCATCTTGTATGTGGTTGCGGGTAATATTCCATTAAGTGATATCAACACTGCACAATTCATCTCTGTAAAGAAAGAAAGAAAAAAAAAAAAGAGCACCTTGTATTTGGTAGCAGCACTACATTACACTGATTATGTGGCCAGTGCTTCTGTATGTCAATATAAATAATATATAAAAGAGCACTTTGTATGAGGTAGCTGATATTCCAGTTAAGTGAAATAAACATTGCAATGTTTATGTCTGTGGATAGTGCCTCTGTAACGTCATTATCAAACAAAAATTGGTAAGAATCATCATAGACAAAAAATGCTAAAGAACACCTTGTATGTGGTACCATCTCTGATGCTCATGTGATGACAAAAGCATCACAATCTTCATTTACAAACAGAATCTTGTTATAATAGAGAACATATTATCAAAGAACCTCGAGTGAGATAGATGCTCTATTCCAGTTTAGTGACATAAACAATATAATGAACTCAAGTGTCCATAAACTGCCTATAAACTGTCACAATAAAAACAAAAACATGAATCCCTTGAGTGTTTTAAGTGCCCTTGTAGTTAAGTTTACTGACACAAACATTGCACTATTCATGTGAAAAGTGCCTCTGCAATGTCATTATCAAAAACAAAAATAATAAAGCCCCTTGGGTTTGGTAACTGGTCTGATATTCCAGTTTTGACGTTAACATTGCCCTGCTCATCTCTAGAAAGTACTTCTGTTGTCATTAAGAAAAAAATGGTACGTACAACTTGCATGTGGTAACTGCTCTGATGCTCGTTTAATGACAGTAACTGCAAAGTTCATCTACAATGTTACATCATCATAAAGAACTCTAATTACTGAGAACCTTGAGTGAGATAGCTGTTTTAATATTCCAGTTTGGTGACATTAACGCAAATCTTAATGTCTGTTTAATGCTTCAAAAAATATTTGAAAAAAATAAGAATTCCTTGCGTGCAGTAACTAGCTGACCAAACAGTTCAGTTTACTGACATTAACATTACACTTCATCTTAAGGGAGTGCCTCTGTAATGTCATTATCAAAAACAAAATTCATAAAAGCCCCCTGGGTGTGATATCTGCTCTGGTAGCCCAGTTTGGAGACATTAAACATTGCACTGTTCATCTCTGAACAGTGTCTCTGCAATGTCATAAAGATCAAAAGCACCTTGTAAGTGGCTGCCGCTGATATTCCATATTAGTGATATCAACATTGCAATTTATCAGTAAACAGAACCTCAGAAATGTCATGCTGAAAAACATGATATTGTTTTAGTGGCATCAACATTGCAATGCTTATGTAAGCAGTGCCTCTATAATGTCATAAGCAAAAACAAAAATGACAGGTAGCAGCACTAATATTCCAGCTTGGATACATTAAAGTGCAGTTTATGAAAAGTGCTTCTGTAAGTCACTCTGCCTTGTTCAATCACTAAAATGAAAAAAAATATATCACTAACCTTCCTTGTGCTACCCAGTTTTATAAAATATGGCAACGTATCTCCACATTACTGTAGCTGGTGCAACGTGTAAGGAAGCCTTGTAAGTCTTGTCGAAATCCAGGATGGAGAATAGTCATCCGGAACTACACCGCCTGCAATGAAAGTGTTATAAGCTTCAATCATAAGTTCTCGGGGAGTCATTATTGACTAAAGCTTGTGTGATTGACAGAAGTGGGGTGTCTTTATGCGGATGTGTATGACGTGTTCTTACACCACATATATAATTAAATTCACTGAAAAATTATTCATAAGTACACTGAAAAATTATTCATCAGTACAACTTTAATTAAATATATCAGGTATTCATCAATAAACAGATCATGTTTTATTTCTATAACGTAAAACGTTATATTTCTGATATGAATATTTACTAAATTGTTCAGCAGGAACATTTTGCTTCATTATCAGTACAAAAAAAATCGCCTAACAATACCTTCCGTATATACCAAGAAATTTCCATCATGCCTGCAATCTATGTAGAGGAAAACATTATTCTTTTCGATGTACCTTCTGAATGGTTATGTAATCAGAGATGGGTACCAAAGATCCTGACCTACGTCATCTGCAAAATGGCGGTTGCGCGGGAAAATAAATTTTAGGCGGGAAAGTCAATGGCGGTTGAGCGGGAATTTTATAATTCGACATATCTTTGTCGTTTCGCAAAATATGCACTAATCTTATGCAAAAAGCTTATCAACACTTAAAATCAGTTATTTCATAAGCACATAAAGCGTCTACAAGGGAATATTTACACAAATTGAAACATGGTCTGACGTCATATACAAAGATGGCGTCTGGGCGGGATCTCAACAACCATCCCATGGTAAAAAGCTTACAATAATCTTCCTATATTCAAACATTCTAATTCTTTGTACATAAAGGAAAACGAACGTGTAACAATGCTTTAAATATGTACCACAAACAACCAAATTCAAAAATTCAACTCCCTGTAACTATTATCCAAAAAACATTGCATTAAGCTAAAATTCGTTATCATTTTTGTTTCATATATTCAAATATAACCAACGGACTCAAACGAAGCAGTAC
>JAUUDZ010414670.1:0-14807 GCA_032361705.1 Panulirus versicolor | reverse complement strand
ATATTACATAAACATCTTTATCTAACATCAATTACCAAAGGATCGCAGGAATTCAGTATCTAACATCAAGTTACCAACAGATCACAATGACTGTAATGTCTAACTCACCACACAAAACAGATCACATTAACCTCATTATTCAACATCATCTCACTAATAGATCAGCAAACATCCGGTGACCAGACTACACAATCGCTGGGAGGTTTTTGTAACATGTAAATGATGGCATTCATGCATATGATTGTGGGAATGTGTTTGTTGTGTTCTTACAACTAAGGTTGCCTAACCTGACCTAACCACAGAAACTGAAGTTCTTCCAGTATTCTGAAAAAACGTGCCACAAACACCGCAGCCATGGCTTAGACCGCTTATTCTCATGGAGTCAAAAACCACATGAGAAATATAAGAAAAGTTGAGCGAGGGTAACGTGAGAAACCGTGCGTCTGAAATGCTCCTGATGTTCCAATATCTGCGCCATCTGTTGAGCGATCTTAAAAGTAGGACGACAAAGAGGGAACTCTTGGAATCTTTATTCGATACTCGTTCCTTCTTTTGTATACACAGTCATCATTCATTTCCAAACAAGTTATGTGACTTTTTCATATGCCTGTATGCCTGGGCAATGCAAGCTGTGTCTGATCCATACTTCATTGCTGTATAAGTCAGGTAAGCAGTTATCTATTGCTCGAGTATTGTTATTTCACTGACTATGATATTCAGAATCTATTCAATTTTCTTTGTTTTCTCTCATACTGTGTTCATGGCGTCTGCCTGAGCCTTCTGTTGATGGTCATTAACCCAGACTTTTCCAGTTTCGTATATTCAAAAAGCAGAAATATTTTCCTTGTATCCAAGAGACACAAAAAAGGACGAGTAGAGCAACCAGAGTATTCTAACCTAACCTGAACTAAGCTGTCCCGACCTAACTTAAGCTTACCTGTCCCGACCTAACCTAAGCTGACCTGACCTAACCCAACGTGACCTGACGTAACTTCAACTTTTGTGAAAATCCCGATCGCACTTTAATAAACAATATCCACATTGATTATATGATATACAAACGCGTAACATCAACGCACAGTAGGCGGTATCAACGCACGGTAGGCGGTATCAACGCATGGGAGGCGGTATCAACGCACGGTAGGCGGCATCAACGCACAGCAGGCGGTATCAACGCACGGTAGGCAGCATCAACGCAAAGTAGGCGGTATCAACGCACGGTAGGCGGTATCAACGCACAGTAGGCGGTATCAACGCACGGTAGGCGGTATCAACGCACAGTAGGCGGTATCAACGCACAGTAGGCGGTATCAACGCACGGTAGGAGGCATCAACGCACAGTAGGCGGCATCAATACAGGAATGAAAAACTGTCATGGAAAACTTAGAAAGAAGCTCAACTCTTTATGCCTCTGAATGAACCATATTGCATTCGAAACAGGACTAGTAAACTAACGTGTCTAAGCATAATCATTTGCATGGTTATAACAAAACCTGACTGATGATAATTCGTAAAATTATCCATAAAAATGGATAAAATTTTCATTGGGAAGCAAAGTTTTATACATAAGTTTTTGATTATCTTAAAATTTCGACAAGAAATTCTCTGAATGTTTGTAGTAGTTTGCTACATCTATTTCTTTAATTTCTTAAAGGAAAACGATTCATCGTCCAGGCCCTACGCCCTCTCTTCTGTAAAAGTTTTTACCGATGGAAAACTTTAAAAGGAAACTTAGAAACATTCGCGAGGGAAGGCATCGTCTCCCTCCGCATCATGTTCACTACGAAGGGACACACCACCATACTCATCTTCACTACACTTCTGATAAACACAAAATCTTCACCAACGACAAACGCATCTCCATATCACGGTCGACACTCGTATCTTCACTACGCCCTCGACACTAGTGGCCTTTGTGTCAGATCTTTATGGATCAAGCCAAACGCATCTTCACTACACCCTCGACACTCGCGGCCTTTGCTGACCCGTAAGGTCCGAACAAAGGCTATGGCGTTAGGGTTATTGATTGAAGGAAAGAAGAATAAATTAAGAAGAAACAGCAAAGATTCTATATTCTCTCTCACACGGAGGAGGTAGGTGTCACTAGGCGCCTCTGTATGGCATCTTTGTAGACTATTGTATACTGGTGGCAGATGATATACATATATTCAAAGGGTAAGCAATACAGCTCTCTCCCTGGGGGTATATACGTATAAGACTGTTTCCTAGTGTCAATGTATCTGGTAAGTCATCCCTCAGCTGGTCGTAAACAAGGAGAAACAACACTATCTGTTGCTGTCTTGTTCCCTGTGAACCTTCGTCCCGCCCTTTGGCCCTCGTTCCCTCAGGATACACAAGGTCGTCAACATCGTTAAGATGAACAGATGAATCGCCTGAAAATCATCTACAATGAATTCGTCTCCATCTCATCCACTTTGGATAAAATATCCATTTGAGAAAACGTGTGCTTCTCAACGATAATATTCTATAGTTTATTTAGATGAAATCGATGGCATATAAAGGATGTCCACGATCATCCTCGGATAGAAAGTGTGACGTCAGTAAGTGACGGAATAGGAGAAAGTTGACAATAGTTGCTAGAGAATTTATCTTGATACACTTTATTACTGTCGAACGTTGAATCAGTTTTACCTACAAGATCGTTGTTGTGTAATATGGAACATTTCATTTTTCGCAGTGTCTCCATTTTCTGTCTAAAAATAAAAACACAGATTAAGGAAACGAAAGAAAAAGAAAGGTTGATTCCATAAGAAAATCCACTGTTGATAACATGACTCCCACCCACTCCCATGTATTGACGTAAACATTGGCTTCACTGCGCTTCCTACTCAGTGGATGGGCATAGAAATACTTCACTGTTTGGGTTCAGCTTATCCTATATGATATTACGTATATCTTAACTTTCCTTGACTGTTCTACACATGGACGTGTTGTAAGGCCACACTACACAAGATTATCCGTACACAAGTAAGCCGAAAAAATACTCATTGTGTCGCTGATCGATAAGCTCCCCGGCAGGGCAGGGCAAAAGACAGAAATGACAAGAGATGAGCAACTTAGCACCAGAGAGAGAGAGAGAGAGAGAGAGAGAGAGAGAGAGAGAGAGAGAGAGAGAGAGAGAGAGAGTAATTCTTATTTGTCTGGGATGTGCGATTTCAGATTGGTGTATCTTTTTTTTTCATGTTAGCTGAGACGGTACGGGTAACTGAGATCGTAATCAAGGCCATCTCATTGTTTCGTTGTATATATGAGTTCTTGTGATTACTAAGCTACCAGTTATTGTTGGAAGTTCTCTGTTTTGTGTGATTTGCAAGTTTGTTAAATTCGCTTTTTGACAAGGTGGAGGACCAGGCTGGTGAGGCGTAGTTTAGGATGGAGCAGTCCTATATGGCTATCGCGGCCATTTCATTCGTCAACGAGAACTTATGAAGTACGGAACGCACTAGTTATATTGTTGTATGTAATCCACCTTGCTACGGAGGATTTGTTTACCCTTCATCGTCGCATAGTTTTCTCGTGGTGGAGGGCAATGACCGCCCTTCCCGTTTCATGTGAAGTCTCGTTATTATTCGCGTGTGCCGTTCTTTCTAAGTGCTTACTGATCAATATTCTATCTTAATTTGATTAAGTATTCCTTGCTCCCCTTGCACAAATACCACACATCCAGATATATTTTTATCAACACACACACGAAAGTTTTCAATGAATCAAATATCAGACGGTAGGAATGACGAATTATCTGCTCATCCATCAGGGAAACTCTCCCCCTCCAGCTGTACCTGAGAGCTTTTTCCTTATCTTGTGTAGTGTTATTGCCAAGCAAGGACGACAGGCGTGCCAGTACATCATGACACTCAGGAGCTTGTATCAAAACTAATCATCTGTGTTTCAAAATGTAAAACATGGCAAGGGTAACGATACTCATCTTTTTTTGACTGCACCAAAGTGTGATGGGCCAGCGAGTATTCATCAAGCACAACAACTTTAGCGTTTAGTACGATACCATATTAACTGTGACATTTCGAGCTCATTAACACGACACTCTGACTCATTAAACGTGACGATTACATCAATGAATTGGACAATGCTTGAATCAATGAATATGTCACTTTAAATGCTCGGCACAACAATAACGCCAGCTGGGTACATCATTACCTCATGTCCACCATACATTTTTTCTTCAGAACAACCATTTAAACATCAAAGTACCAAAACAATGAAGGCAATATAACAACTTCCACATAGTATACTTTTTTGCTTCCCACACTAACAGTAGTAGTCATCTAAAAATAAACCTTCTCTCAACCGTCTTTGATTAAACGACTTTGATGACATTTAAACTTTGCTTTTCAACTGATATTCAAAAGATGTGTAACTTCTAATTTTTCATCTATATTTGAATCCTGTTTTATCGTTCTTTACAGGAACAACGGAAGGATACTTCTTAATATTTCTCTTGACACTGTGAGATGGATCGTTACGTATGATACGCATCAATACCACGCACTTGCCCCTCTTGCAAACACACACACACACACACACACACACACACACACCAGCCTAAGCAAAGTACCTATTTATCGACTAGCTTCAAGGAGAGGATGAACAGCCGAGTTGGTTGTGGTCCGACTGTTGCCCCCAGGATTTGCACCAAAGCGGGCCATTGCATGAATGATGGTCAGCAACGCTAAACATTACACCTCTTTCTCCATTACTAAACACACCCATACCAGAATGTTTTCCATCTGCCCATTGCTATAAGATTCCCATGTCAGTAAACTCTGCTCTACACTTCATTGTGTTTCCTCACAGTGATTCTTCTGATGTGTCGGAGGGAGCGGTGAGTGGGGAGGAACCTTCTGCTATACTAACCTGAATCCCTCTACATAATCTAGGAATTTAGGATGCTATTACCCTCCTCCAGCAGATCACCTTGTCACAGACCATCTCGTTATCTGTCCTTACCATGTGCCACCACCACTACTTTCTAATGATTCTGTCCCTCCTGCAGGCGAGACAAGATGCCAGAGCAGAGCAACGACTATAGAGTGGTGGTGTTCGGTGCCGGGGGCGTGGGCAAGTCGTCCCTCGTCCTACGCTTCGTCAAGGGCACCTTCAGGGAGTCCTACATCCCCACAATCGAGGACACCTACCGTCAGGTGGGTCCTAGCTGTTCTCAGTGCAGTATGCACCTCATTTTTTTGAGGTTATCTCTCCCTGTGGGTTGTCTTTCCCTAACTCTTTGTATCCTGACGCCCGTGTCCCCCACCCATGTATCCTCACACCTCTATTCTGACTCGTAAAGACCCGCTCTTGTATCTTCGAACCTGTGTCCTCACTAATGTATCCTAACGAACTTATCCTCAAAGCCAAAATATCAACCGTATCCTTAGTCATCTGAGCCATGCATTTAAGGTTTCACTCGGTCAAGTCACATGCAACTGTGGAGAATGTTAGTCTGATAAACAAAGTGTTAATGTTGTAATCTAACACTACCTGGTGAGATTCAAGAGTATCTAATAGAATCAGAAAGTAGCCAGCTATTTGATGGAAGTAATGGACTCTTTTGGGAGAAAAAAGTTCTTTGACGAGACTGTATTCCACATGATACAGCCTCGCTAAAGTTAACTGTTCATTCACGGTGTAACTTCAAGCAAGCGGAGTCCGGCAGCACCTATGTATCTTACTAGAATCATCATACGTCAGAGCATTAGTTAGGATCGTCACACGTCACTAATCATCGAGTCTAGTAATGATAGAGCAACACCCACCACGTAATGCCCCTGTCTGCCCACCCCCTCCTGACCTACATCTCTCTTTGCAGGTGATCAGTTGCAACAAGAACATCTGCACGTTGCAGATCACCGACACAACAGGGTCGCACCAGTTTCCCGCCATGCAACGCCTCTCCATCAGCAAGGGTCACGCCTTTATCCTCGTGTACTCCATCACCAGTCGTCAGAGCCTGGAAGAGCTGCGACCAATCTGGGAAGTCATCCGCGAGATCAAGGGAAACGAGGTGGAGTTCCCCATCATGCTGGTGGGCAACAAGTGTGACGAAGGGGAAGCCAGGGAGGTCCAGAGCTCCCACGGTGAGACGCAGGCCAAAGCCTGGAAGTGTAACTTCATGGAAACCTCCGCCAAGACCAACCACAATGTCAAGGAACTCTTCCAGGAACTGCTCAACATGGAGAAGAACAGAAACATGTCGCTCCAGCTGGACGGCAAGAAAAATAAGTCCCAAAAGGGCACCCGTAAAATTAAGGAGAAGTGTCTCCTCATGTGAAGCGGAGGGTCCGGTGAATGACGAGTGTACCCTGACTGTGATGGACCATGTGGATCGCACCGGCTGCGATAGACACTCTCCCCTAAAGTCGTGCTGGCGACGACCTCCTTAGCACAGTTTCCAGTCTTTGAGTTCGCGAGGCCTGTGGTCGGATGCCCCCGAGTCACGCATGAAGGTCACAGTTCAGTCTAATTCTTTAGACATCAACGTATCATAATAATCTCTGCACAATTTTCCATGGCAATATCCTTGTATAATGGACAGGGACGTGGCGAGGCCTCCCGGGCGACTCCGTCCGTTCCTGTCCGTCTTCTGTGGCTACGTCCTGCGCATCTGTGCCCAGCCAAAACGTTCTGCTTCACAGGGACCAGTCTCCTCTGCACATCTCGCCCCCACCATAGTGTACAGAAGTTGTTTCCTCCTCTACAACTGCCCCTCACGTTGGGTCTCCACCTTAAAGGAGCGGACGAGGGACGACAGATCCGACGGAATCTGTGCTCTACTCCAAAGGCAACGATACTTAGCACGTGTGAATTTTTTGACTGTGTATACTGTAGACCCTCGCAGACTCTCCTGATAGTTAGTTGAAACCAAGAAGGGACGAATTCAGGAGGCGCAGCCGAGTCAAACAGTACACTCAAGACGCAACCAACAGCGGCAACGTTCTTAAAATGTAACTAACTCGTGTTGTTTACACTCTCCTTACGATAACTGTGAGAGCGTCGCTGGTCACCAAGTGCCTCGTGAGTGCAAATGGTTGACTCGTGTGTGCCCCTGAACGCGTCCCTGGCGTTGTAGTCAAGCATAGCGGGGTTAGTTAGTGTTGTTTTACACGGCCGAGGTCACCTGCAACACGCCTCGACCTCACACATCATCTCCTCAGTCTTGATGAAATGAAGTTTTTTGCATCTTTTGTTACGTTTGTGTGACGTGTTGCGGCGTCAGGGCTTGGTCAAGCCTGGCGCTAGCCTCCCGCCCACACTGGTCCTCTCCTGGACCTATGTCAACAGTCTACAATTTTCCAGTGTGCAAATTTTCCTTGTTTATATATATATATATATATATATATATATATATATATTGTGTATAATATAGCGTGTACTATAAGGAAGCGCAATATCCACACTACACAGCAGGAGTCACGTGATCAGGACCAAGAGGAAGGAAGTGATCATTAACTAGAATCAAACATGAAGCTCTCCATCCATCAGGCGGTAACCCTCTCTTGTATATAGAACTCTAACCAACCTCCGGGCTGTCCGGTGCCGCCCCTCCTGGGAGGGGGGGCCGCGCCTCGCGCCGGGGAGGGAGGGAGGGAGAGAAAGAGAGACAGAGGCACTGGCGGTGAGATGGGGTTGGATGCTGAAGGTCGTGCTTCAGCCACCCCAACCCCCCCTCTCTAACCCTCTCATCCCTCCATCGACCCGCCTCGTTGTTAAGAGTTCCACTGTAACATAATATTTACTCGTTCCTTATATAAAACAAAAGACAGTTTTTTTCTTAAATCACATTACAGTTGTATCTAGATGACCGTATTCCGTCAACACGATGTGGGTATAACCCGGCTGGAGTCTTTCCTTCGCTGCGTCTCGACCTGACCTGCTCTGGACGACCACCTCACCATACGTACGAGGACACGTGAGGGGTGTGCGGGGCAGGTGTGTGTTTGATCGTCTCAAATAATCCCCTCCGGAGCCACACTAATCTGATATCACTTCGAGACGCTGTCTACGCCTGACCTTACAACTTCTGGGGCCGTACAAGTTCTTCCATATTTTGTAGTGAACTTATTTCTAGTTCCTGGTGTGGCGCGGTCCAGACGCCTCTTCCACTGGGGTGGGGGTCTGCACCGCTCCCTCACTCACTGCCTTTGGTTCCCAGTGGCCCAGGGTACGTTCCTGGCCACACGAAGAAACAAGAAAAAGTCTCGTATCGAGAACACATTTGGTCCACACAGACTTTTAACCCTTACGTGTGGCTCGCTATAACATTCTGTATATTAATTCTAAGAGTTCAGTGACGGGAGAACGAATGGTCGGTGTTCACGACGTGATGTGATACGAGGCGCACGATTCATGGTTGAAGGGGAAATGGGATTTCAACATACTTCGTCTCACGTACATCCGATTTACAAAGGCCAGCAGCAGCCACTGACCTTTGCTGACACATGACCTATGACTGTGACGTCACTGAGATACACACATGATAGAATGGTGACGTCACGGGAATGTAAATGTAAAATTGATACCTGTCCAAGTAGTGACGTCATAGAACAACACACGGTCCGAGTGCTGACGTCATAGAGAACAAACACAGTGGAAATGATTACGTCAGGAAACCCAAGACTGTCCCAGTTAGTTAAATAACGCGAGCGTTGATGGCTTAAACACCAGATCTAAGATGATGCCGGAGGACCACATTTAGGCCCACTGATGATGTTGCAGGAGAACAGGCAGTCAATGCACGTTGCAAATGATGTCAGGAGAACGTATTTCTCGTACCTGGTGACGTCGACGTCACAAGAATGCACAGGAACGATGCCACTCCAGAGGTTGACGTCACGGACACGCAGTCCACATAGTGACGTCAGAGAACCAAGCATGGTGACGACGTCACCGGTCTGCACCATATCATCAGAGCTCGTCATCAACTCCAGCAATACTGTAGACTCGAAAAAAGAATTCTCTTACCCGCTGTAGAGGCGACTCCTTTCGTTTGCATAATATCCCTCCCCACCACCAGTTACTGATCCTCTACTAGGAACATCAGCTAACACCCACTCCCCCAGGCTCCTCACTATGTGTAGCATCTGCCACACACTCACACGTGTTTCATCCCCCCTCCCCCAAAGGAGAAGGACTCCTGTAGACTCAGCGAGTGAAGGAGGCGGATATACCACGTCACCCCGATACCAGCGGGTCACGGCTGAAGGATGTGTGTCGTGGTTTTCTGACAAACGACTGGGACCAAGGAAGGTGGAATGTGTTCAACGTGAACCATCATTTTGGAATCTGTGTAGCGAGTCTTGGCTCCTGGTTATGGCGTGTGATGTCCGCCAGTCAGAAGGTCTACAAGAAAACTATCTCTGGATTACAGTTTCTGTTACCTCCACCCCCCTTCTCTCCCCTCCTTCATTTTTACATATGCAAATTCATATCAGCACCTGATACCCCCTCCCCACCACCTGATACTCCTCACCTCACCTCTCTCGTTCTCTCCTCCAGTTGCCTTATACCTCACCTCACCTTCGCCTCATACTTGAAAGTCAAAAAGGACCTCAAGCGTTGACGTTTCATCTCCTGATATTTTATCAGTTACAGAATCATCAGCATAATAGCACAGCTCTCAACGATTTGTTTGTGCATCATCTTTATTCAGTCTTCGCCGTTCCTCCCTGACCTCCTCACTGAACACCCAAGGCGGTGGTGGTGGTGAAGGAGCCTCAAAGTCACGAAGGCAAGGAGGGTCGTCTTGAAGGCGCCGCCTTCCTTGCCGAGGAAAGTTGTCCACTCGGCTGCTCTCCCAACACCAGTGTTTTACTTCTTGTGTCTCGAATGTTTTGAAGATCGTAAAGTCAACATTCTCGTGTCGGGCTCGTCTTTACCTCCAGTCTGGGACTCACGATGTCAGTGAGGTGACTCTGCAGACTTTCTTTACATACGCGAGAAGACTCACTCGGAAATGGGAAGATGAACCTTCAACATCTTTCCATTATTCATCCCGCTGGAGAAGTAGCACCTGTGAGATATTCCCCAAGTGCTTAGACTCGAGTTGCTGTGAGACTGATAAATTTTCCCGCAAGATAACGATCAGAACCTTTCTCTAATGTGTTCTAAACCTGAGGATGGCGTTAGCCCATCCTGCTCATCGTATTGTCTCACTTTCTGATGAGCGATGGTGGCGGTCGTCTGTGTTGGCTGCTAGTGTTTATCTTGGGTACCAGGGAAGGTGACTAGAGGAGAGGGAGATGATGGATAGTAAACACGTAGACTCCACTCGTCCAGGGTCTGTACGCTTCCTGTAAGATTTGCCTAGTTTCTTTTTCCATTGGGGAAGAACATCGTTGTTTAACCATCCTGTTCTCGTAGTTCATCTTGGGTCGACATTTTGTGGGCAGCAGATCTTACCCGTTCTGCTTGGTCGTATGGATGGTAAAAGGTTGTGTGATCAGGTCCCTGTGGTTCAGAATCTTGCGAGTATCATCAGGGTTCCCTGACAGACATCCGTGCAGCACCTCCATTTACACGTTCCACAAGAGGCAGTTTTGAGCTTAAAGTGTCTGTAGCGGTGGCAGTGAAGACCACATTTCCCTCCATATTGACACAGCAGAACCAATATGATTGCAATGACTATTCCTATGTGCTGTGGAGCCTTGACACCATACATGAGCCTTGCAAGAAGAGAAAGAGAGCGTGAGTCAGGGACACATAGTGACGCTACCCGCGGCAGAGTCCCTCCCTGGGGGAGAGTCGACCACCCACAGGAGTCTAGTCCTCCTCCAGCAGCTCACACGTTACGAAGTTCGATATACGAATGACCTTCATGGTCTCCTCCTGGTCTTCATGGTATCCTTCTAAGATACGATCCTCCGATCTTTCCTGTGGGACGCTGTCATCCCCAGCAGGTCCACAATGCTGTTACAAAGACAGAACAGACCCGCCAGAGTCCAACCGACCCACAGTAATGATCTAAGAACATCATTTCTGTTTTTATTTTACCTTCAAAGATCAACTGAGGTAAGACTTTCCGGGCCGTCAGCTGCCGCCCGCCCCTTCCTGCTGGTGCGGGCCGCGGGTGCTACATACGTGGCCAGGTCCTCCTCCAAGAGCTCTCCACGTGCAGCAGCTAAAGACAGGCCAGTGTCAGCCAGGGCAGCTGTTTCTCATATACAAATGATTTTTGGGAAGCTAACAGTATCTCACCAGTGTCAAAATTGTTGATTTTTTCTCTGTTACTGTTTCACCGAGATGTCAATTTTTACTCAGTGTATAGTTGTCTATTTTTGCAGTAATTCGTAAATAAACAAAAAAATCTGAGAGAAACCTCGACAACACTGCTCCTGAGCTTACCAAAGAGAGTTGGTAACCCTGCAAAATGAGGAGGAAGGGATTCAAAAATTTTCGAGGAGGTGGAGCGGAGTCCCCCCCCCCCAGCCCTGAGGGTATGTGTGACGTACTAACCGGGGGCTCCTGGCCCTAAGGTGTGTGTGTGTGTGTGTGTGTGTGTGTGACGTACTGAACGGGGACCTCTGGCCCTGAGCGGTGTGTGTGTGTGTGTATGTGTGTGTGTGTGTGTGCGTGTGTGTGTGTGTGTGTGTGTGTGTGTGTGTGTGTGTGTGACGTATTGACCGGGGGCCCCTGGCCCTGAGGGATGTGTGTGTGACGTCCTGAGCGGGGACCCCTACCCATGAGATGGTGTGTGGGGGCGGCACGAACTCCCTAACACCTTTCCGTCAACAGACATCCCCGTGTATGACGGCCGCGCCTGATATCATGTACCCTAAACACACCCTTAAACATATCAACCTAAACCACGTGGAACTATGTGGCTTCAAAGACTATACGAAGAGAACGAGCAGTATTAACCACGGCTGTTGACGCAGGCTGGACGAGACGGGTAGGTTAAAGGTGCCAGCCACACACACACACACACACACACACACACACACACACCCTGATGGTGTCGCCCTGCTGAATGATGACCGACCCTCCATCACCTCCCAAATGTTTTTGATATCCTTTCTTCGTTTGTACGGCTGTCTCGTCGATCTCGATTCGCACTACGCATGTTGATGATAAACGTATGTAAACATTATAGTTGAAGGTGTACATAGCTCTTCATGAGCTCACGTCTGTGTATGATTACTTACAAGTATGTGTTATTGTTTTTATCGCCAAGGGTTTCCAGCTTTAATTCAGGAAATGAAATATGAAGGTTTCACCTTTGCTCATGAAGAATGAAGATAAAAGAAAGAAGAAAAAATCTGACTTTGTTAATGTTATCATCGGCCAAAAGGAACTCTTTCATTCCAGTAGATTATGGAAGCCTCTCTGTGGTTGCTATTCTTTCGTGTAGATATCTGACTGAACACTTTACAGGCAACTAAATTTCACCTCTCTACTGATAACTGCCATGTGGGGAAAACAGCCAAAAAGTCAGCGAATTTCTGACAACAAAACCAAATGCAACCTAACGGTCTGACCAATTCACTCATGAGAAATTTTTCTCTGTAACTCGAAGGCTAAGTCAGTCACTGAAAACTTAAGAACATTCAGAAATGGACATATCTTTTAATTCACTTTTAAATCAGCGAAAGAATGACAACCTTCAGAAACCATTTTCTCTAAAATCACTTGTCTCAAAAATAACTAGTTTTTCTATGCAAACCTACATGTTTCCATTCCTACATTCACATAATAGAATAAATTGTGATGATTATAACGAACTGATAAAAAGAATTTGTTACCCGTTGATGCACCAATTTGGTATACACTGTAAATACTTTCTGAAATATTTTAACTAAGTCTGCAAATACGAATCAGTCAACCAAAAATGTATATTTTAGAAACACGATGGCCAACGTACGGTTGTCATCTCCAAGTGTCCCCGACTGTGATTTTTACATTTTTAGATGAATCTGTGATGTGAACCTTTCTAAAACAAAAGCAAAATATACAACTACTGTAAAGACATATCAAAAATTTGGAAAAAAAGATTATCCGAAATGAAGCAGTCAATTAGCATAATAGACCAATCTAACAATTTTCTCCTCCCCCCAAAAAAGTATAAAGTAAACTTAGACACTGCCATCCAGCTGTGAGTCTGCATAATAGGCGAGGAGAACAATACTGGGATGTTGTTCTCGAAACAGCAGCATAATCTCTCGGAGACACATAATGGGGATACGTCCCTTCGGGACCCTACCGTACTCTGACCGTCAAATGTTGGGTAGGGGGGGTGGGTGCCTTTGGTCCTCCCCTCCCCCGGTCATGTACTGTAAGTTTGGTATTAGTTTAACCATTTGTATTTCACAAATATTACATGAATATTTCTGGTATACAGTATCTCCAGCATCAAAATAAAATACCCCAAAAGAAAACACAGTGACTTTTAGTCTAACCTTGCGAGATGATAAGGCATCATCCTGTATCTTAAGATAAGCAAACTTGTTATGTTTTCTGTTTATAGCACATTGTGACATCATAGGATCAAATGTCACATATACCTCAGTCTAAGATGATCACAAAATTCATGAAAAGGAATACATTTCATCTGCTTCATCCTATGGAGTGAAGAAGATTGATGACTCATTTAACATGATCAAAACATATATCCTGTGGACCTGGGAGAATCGCAACACACACTGTGGTATCCAGAGGCCAAACGCATGGTAGGCAGTAATGACTTCTGTTTCTTTCCCTACACCACTAAGCTCTGGGTCTCTTTAACTTCTCATGCTTTTCCTAACAGTTATAACCTATTGCCTCTTCATGAATAGTAGGTTTTAGATTCCTAAAACACATTGCCAAGCTGCTCATTCCCACCCACCACTACAGATGGAGACAGGGTAGTGAAGCAGAGGGTTCCACACTACCCGTCCTACCCGTCATCACAGAAGAAGACAGGATAGTGAAGTAGCAGACTCCTTCCCATCCACTCTATTCACTAATGAAGATAGGAGAGTAAAGGAGAAAGCCTGAAGGAAGTATCAATCTCCTTATTTTCCCTCCAATTTTCATAGGTTTCTTCTGCAGGATACAAGGGTAAACTGTTCAACAGTACACAGGTAAACACAGTATACCTATACTAAACTGAGAGGAAAAGATACATTTGAAACTAAACGTCTACAACTGCCAACTTAGACACACTGTCAGGTTGGGCTTCCAAACTCTAAATCAATATTGATGTCGCAAAGTTTTACACGTCAGTAAAAACGAAAAGACAAGGTGCAGTATGAACTGCGTTAAGTAAATAATACAAGCTAAAAGAAAATGTGAAAGAATCTCCGATGACCTAATGCGAAATAAGCAGTGCAAAGAATCCATTAAAAAAATGCTTCATACGTCAGACATTCAAACGCAAGTCTGAGAAACTAATCCTCACTCTTTCCATTTCACTGTTGCGTCCCTAACCAAAACTGTGTTGTCCTCGTCACCAACCTTGATAAAAGACATAATCAGAATATTGAATACAACAGCGGCTTACCAAGATGATTCTCGCACTGAGAAACACGATCAATGACTTCCAGCAAGTCTACCTTAACATTATTGAGTTTATATAGAAAAGGGAAGGTTAAGGGAGTTTTAATACAAATTTTTCAAAAAGATCAGATTCTTCACCAAACTAAGCTTAATGAAATAAGTCTACACAAGCCTGATTTCACTCGTAATATGATAGATACGAATCAAGGTATGAGCGATTTAGTTCATTTGTGGCAAAATACCTTATTCTTCAGGAGGATTGCTAACATATGAAATGAATCACAAAGTAATTGGATCAT
>JAUUDZ010414659.1:0-14807 GCA_032361705.1 Panulirus versicolor | reverse complement strand
GTGTATGTGGGTGGGTTGGGCCATTCTTTCGTCTGTTTCCTTGCACTACCTCGCTAATGCGGGAGACAGCGACAAAGTATAATAAATAACCATTAACGCTTCCAAACAAGGTTTTTATTGTTACATCAGATTACATCAGAAGTACCCCAAGATAGAGACTCCAATATCTTGGTCAAGGGTTTATTGTGGCATATTATACCAATGCAGGGCAGATTCATCATCATTATACACTTGTTCTGGGGCTAAGTTTTCCACTGCCACTAACTGTTCAAATTCATCCACAAACGTTGTTGCATCTTTGTGACAAGTAGTTAATATGGTGAACGGCCATAGGGTGGTAGTTGGCTTTGGTCGATTCTTGTTACAATTGTTGTATTATTGTTATCATCAAGGCAACCAGCTCATGTGTCAGTCCCATCCAGGCAGCCAGCTTTTACACACACTCTCACCATATACATATTGCTGTTGGTTGTTTAATAGAGAATTGGAGTTTTTTGATACGACCTTGCACTACAAGCTTCCATATCAGCACAATGTTTTTTAATGCACACACTGTTTTCTGAAATTTCATGTCTCCCTTAAACTCATGTAACCATTTTGTGAATATTCACGGTCATAGTCTAGCTTTAGTTCTATATGAAAGACTTTGACCTGCTCGATAAGCATCTTAGAAATGCTTACACCTTCATTACTTAGGAGCTTAAACCACTTTATAAGTGCACTGTCTAATTCTGTACTCCTGGCATTTCAGAGTTTTCTGAAATTGTAAACTTTTCTGGGTTTCATTTTCAGCAAAAAAAAAATGAATATAAGAAATTAACAGATCTGTTGATTAGCTCAGCTGCAGTGTAAACAGATTTTGGTGCCTTAACGCTGCTAACAGCGCCACCCTGGTGGCAGATCCACAAACTAATGGCAGCAGATTCAAAACGTGCCAGAACATGGGAGTTGCCAGACCACAGAGCACTGGATTAGAGAGGTACAATCTGTAGTAGATACTTACAGTATGTACCCTGAAGTAGTTCAGATGAAGAATACTACAGCTGAGGCTGTTGTAAGTTTTTTTTGTGAAATTTTCCGTAGACTCAGATTATCTGAGATGCTAGTTACAGATAGTGGCCTGCAATTCTTTTGAAAGGAATTTGGTGATTTTTACTTAACAAGGAGTATTCAGCATTGTACATCCTCATTATATAAACCTTTCTATTTGTGGTCAAGCCGAAAGAATAGTTCTCAGGTCAGCTTTATGTCAAGCTGAAGTAATCATGCAAAATGTTGAATCTTTCCTACAAAGATACCTGTTTCCCAGTTGTATTACTCCACATTGTACAATAGGAAATGTCCCACTCGTGCTGCTAATGGGAAGGAAACTGCACAGTCATTTGGATTTATTATTTCCATTCTTTATATGAAGAAAGTGGAAGTAGAACAAGAGTTGATGGTGATCTGAGGTGTTTCACATGATTGCCACATGCTGCAAGTGAGTGATTCAGTACTTGTAGGAAATTATAGAGAAGAAAAATGGGTGAAAGGTAAAGTGGAGAAAATGCTTGGAGAAAGGGATTACTTAGTGGAAGTTTGTGATGGCTGTATATGGAAAAAAAGACATAGACCTATTGCTGAAACAATCTGAAAGAGTAAATGATGATGTAGTCCCAGATAATGCTTTAGTAGATGAAAATGCAGATAATGAAACCAGTAATCTACATTCAAATCCTATTCCTAATGGACTTCCCAATGCATCGCATAATGAAGGAAGTAGAGCCTCAAATAGTGAAAGTGAAAATACAAGCCCTACAGTTTCAGAGGCTTAGGAGTAGTTCCAAAGTTGTTCTAATAAAGCTGAACATTCTTCCAGTGAGCAACTAGTTGCATCCAGGGGATATCCAGAAGGGCAAAGAAAACCTCAGCTTCTAATTGACTATACAATTTGAATATTCTTTCATTGATTTTATTTGATTTTAGTGTTTATACTACTAATAATATACGGTACTATGTTCTACTAGTTACTGGCATTCTTCTAAATATACTTTGACTTATTTAACATTATGTATTAGATTATACAGTTTAGTGTATAACGTGGAGGTACATTATATGTTTCCAATTGGTTATATCTAAGCTTTTTGCATTTTAAAGGAGGGACAGTGTTATTCATTGCAAATAATGGTACATTGAATAATTTATTATTATTGTTACTGCAACAACTGTACTTTTATATTTTCAATGTCTGTTGTTAATATGTAGGGAGGCTTGTGAATACCCATACTCTCTATAAAGGGGAGAAAATAAACGGGATCTAGAAAACGGTGCCTTAATCACTTCATCATGAATAGCCGTAAGAAGCTGATACAGCACACTACCATGATAACAACAGCTGAGGGTAATAATTTCAGTGCTGAGTAGAGGTTGCTGATTACTTTATGGGCTGTGGCTAAGCCAGTAGGCTGCTAGCATCAAGCAAGTGATTAGCAAGGGATGAGAGGTATTTACACCATTAGAAGGCAGGGATTAAGAGGTTTTTAATCCTCTATGATCCTGGAGATCTTCTCAAGCCTTGCAAGACACTGCCCCAGAGAGGTTTTCCATGCTACGAATCTTTAATTTTTTACTGGACTTGTTTTATCTTGTAGTGCTTGAAATATATTAAGTTTCCATGGTTGCATTGTTTACATCATTATTAACACCAAACGAATGCAGCATCAATGATTCCTCTTTTAATGTATTCAGAGAACTATCATTTAGCTGCTGAACATCTTTATACCAATAAATGTTCTCCTTTTAACATGCATACATCCATATACTGCACTAAAATTACAGATACAATGAATAGTCAGTGATATTATTTACTACTTGTCATTGTATCATCTATTATGTTTATCTTCATACCTCTCTTTTCTCTAATTTTGTTATTGTTCCTTTTCAAAAGAATAAGTTGGTCTCAGAAACTTAGTGAGTTGAGCAAAAGATGTTTAAAGTTGTAGTTTTTAGTGGTACCATCAGTAAAGATTGCAGAGTGGAAACTGGAATAAGAAGTGATTTATGAATAACAGGTTTCTGGAGCTTCAGAAAGAGTAATGAAATGCTCTCTTTTTTCAATGATGTTATGAGAACCCTACTCTTTTATGGAAGCTAACATTTACCTTTATCAAAGTAGAGTAAAATCTTCTTCAGTAGAAGAGATAATAGAATGCAGACAGCAACAGTGGATTTTCTGTCAAGTGTATTTTAAGTTTAAACGGTAAAGGTAAAGTGAAGAATCCAGAACTCAGAGGGCCTTGGAATGTTATGAAGAGAAATGTTGATAGAGTAACGTGTAATAATGGGTTATTGAGTGAGGTGAATGAGAATAGATATAGAGGAAGACCATTTAATCTTTCTTTTTGTGTACTACAGTTTTCTTCTGCTAGTACTTTACCTTTGCTGGTGGGAATAATATTTGTTTGAGACAAGTATTTCATTAGTATAATTTGCAGAAATGAGCTTTGATGATAATGCAGAAGGAGGTTCTGTAGGCCATTCTGCTCCATTTTAGGAGAAAGGCTATAGGGTTTGGGTTAGTAGGTAGGTGGTTACATAGATAGTCTTTGTATAATTATTTATGTATTTATTATACTTGATTGCCATTTCCGGCGTCAGCAAGGTAGCACTAGCAAAGAGACGAAGAATGGCCCAGCCACTCATTTACCTACATGTATATATACATAACATGTATATACATGTACTTATACATACATATACATATCAACATATACACATATACATACACATGCACAGACATTTACATATGTACATATTCATACTTGCTTGCCTTCATCCATTCGTGGCGCTACTGTGCCACACAGGAAACAGCATCGCTACCCTATGCCTCAGTGAGGTAGTGCCAGAAAAAGACAAAAAAGGCCACATTCGTTGACACAGTCTCTAGCTGTCATGTGTAATGCACCGAAAACACAGCTCCCTATCTACATCTAACCCCCAGAGACCTTTCCATGGTTTACCCCAGACGTTTCACATGTCCTGGTTCAGTCAGTTGACAGCACATCGACTCTGTTATACCACATCGTTCCAGTTCACTCTATTTCTTGCACATCTCTCACTCTCCTGTATGTTCAGGCCCTGATTGCTCAAAATTTTTTTCATTTCATCCTTCCACCTCAAATTTGGTCTCCCACTTCTTGTTCCCTCCACCTCTGACACTTATATCCCCTTTGTCAGTCTTTCCTCACTCATTCTCTCCATATGTCCAAAGCATTGCAACACACCCTCTTCTGCTCTCTCAACCACACTCTTTTTATTTCCACACATCTCTTACCCTTTCATTACGTACTCAATCAAACCACCTCACACCACATTTTGTCCTCAGACATTTCATTTCCAACACATCCACCCTCCTCTGTGCAACCCTGTCTATAGCCCATGCCTTGCAACCATATGATATTGTTGGAACTACTGTTCCTTCAAACATACCCATTTTTCCTCTCTCTGATAATGTTCTCTCCTTCCACATATTTTTCATTATTTCCAGGTATGATTATATAATTGTATAATTATTTGAGATTTTCTTAAGTTCTCCTCAATTTTACATCATAGGAAATATATGCATTCATTTGCTTTTTAAACAGCTATCACACTCCTTGAAATTTTATTGTTAAGGTCCATTATATGTTATATAATGTTCACTTTCACATGGCTAAACTTTTGACCTTGGTCACCATGATGCATTTACTCAGAAACATGATCAGGCTTTTATATAATGTACAGTACTTGATTATATTGTATTCTGTTAAGGGTAAAAGTTTGTAATGACTATAGTTATTCAGTAAGGAGAGGACACAACAGCATTTGACATGAATGTCAACATATTTTCCTTGTTACAGGAGTTGGTGATAGCTCTTCAAAGAACAGGTGACCCAGGACAGCTGTCATCTTTGAGACCTCACTTAGAATTGTTGGCAGCTTTAGACCCTTCTCCTGATGCCCCTTCCCCAGGCTGGAAACCTTGTGCTGCTGCAATGGAAGCTGTTAGAGCTGTTGTTAAAGGACTAGTACATTTCATACAGAACCATGGCAATCGCAAAATGCCAGATGCCCATCACCCCCATAATGCAAAGTACAAGACAAGCATGTGCCGAGATTTGACTCAAAGAGGAGGATGTCCCCGTGGAAATAATTGTACCTTTGCACATTCAGAAGAGGAACTTGAAAAGTATAGAAATAGAAGTCGAAAGCATGGTAAAGGCATTCCTCAAACACCTGCCACTCCTACAATTAAATCACAGACGCAGCACCATCAGTCTCAGCAACATCCTTCTCAACCACAGCAACAGCCACAACATCCACAAGGAAGTGTAGAAGCAGTCATAAATGCTAAAAATGGTGAACATGCTCCTGTTGCAGTCATTCAGAAAACTGGCACAGTTGAAGAGTTACTTCAGGCTGGGGAAATGCCCACAACTCCCACTCCATTTGACCCACATAAGTTTGTGCATATCCCAGCACATACACAGTCAGTGCCAGTGTTACCAGCTCCAACTCCTGCCCCAGCAATTATACAACCAGCTATAGCCCCAACACCCTTTCATGCAACACCAGTTGCTGAATACACTTACAATTCCTTTCCTTGCCAGCCTCCAGTGTTTGCTCAGGCAGCACCTCCTCAGCAACCTTTACCTTCTGCTGCTGCTGCTGTAGCTGTTACTGCAGCAGCAGCAGCTGTTTTTCCAGGTCAGGCTGCAGCAATAATGCCAGATTTATATGGTGGGAACCCCCCAACAATGCTTTTGAATACAGCACCTGTTTATAATGTTACTGGCCATGCTGGTGAATTTTGTATTCCAATTGCTAATACTAAACCAACCAACTCAGGTCTTCACCCTTTAGTTTCATGTTGGCCAGACACCAATTGCACTGCATTGTGTATGACTACTACTGCAACAACAACATCCTTGACAACAGTAACAAATGTTGCATCAAAATCAATGGAGGAGTTGAAGGAAAGGAAGGAAGCTATCTTAAATCAGCTGGAGACAATTGTTGGAAAGGAAGCAACACACCAAGTTGCTACCCAAATTGCAAATGGTGAAGAACCAAGCAAACCACAAGAGTTTACATCTACATATAGTATTTGGACTTCTGGTGCTGATTTTTATATTGCCTCCAAATCAGTGGATAAAGGTTATGATCCAAGCACAGGCTACCGTACCTTTACCACAAGAAAGGAAGACTCTAAAGGAAAGGATGACTTTATTCCATTTGATCCGCCACTGGTGAGTCGTTTTGGACCAATCTCTAGAATGTCAAGAACAGTCATCCAGCCTGCTAATCCCATCCAGTCATCAGCAAATAACCCTACAGAGACCACTACTACACCTACTGTGAGAAGGCCAGTTCCTGCAATTTCGCCCATGCCTCAGGTGATTCTTGTGATTTAAAATAATGTGTGGGTTGCAGGGTGTTAAATGCAGGTTTAATGGCTTCATGGTAAAAGACTATGATAGTATGAATGAGACAGGAAAAATATAGGGTTTATATTGTAGATGCAGGAGATGAAGTATATGAGATGAGAAGTTGAATTACAAAAGAAAGAACTTCATGGATGGTAAGGAAGCACCGAAGGCAGTTACAGAGAACATGGCATACTTTTTGTATAGTTAGCAGAATTAGGGAATGGGGTGAGAACTAAAGAATTAAAAGTATTAATTTGCAAAAGACAAAGCAAGGAATACGTCAAAATTGGGAATGAAACATAATACGCATTTCACTGAAAATGAAGGCCTTTATTGGAATAAAAGAAATAGGCATAGAAAGGGATATTCTTTTCTACTGTGTGTGTAATTCCTTTCATATCATTTCTATCATTCTGTCATCAAAATCTGACCCTTTCTTCCTCTGCCTGAAAACACTGCTAGTGCTGCTCTCTGCCAGTGGCCTGTTAAGGGTGAGGCACTAAAGTCTAAAATTGGCGTTTGAGTTCACCATTTATGGAGGCTTTTTCTGTGGCCGCTTTCTAGAAGGAGTTCCTGAAGGGAACAGGCATCAGAGGCACAGATAGATAGACAGACAGAAGGGGAATTGAGATGTTAGAAGAAAATTCATGTAAATTATGTAATCTAAACTGAGATTAAAGATTTAAGGGTTACTTTGACGAATTATTAAGTGGTTAGGATATGTTTAAAACAAAACATAGTGGCTTTTAGTGCAAAATAAAGACAAGGTAGTGGATATAGGTGATGTTTAGCTCAAAGTATAGATTTTTTTCTCTTACTGTCATTATTTTGTTGTGATTTGATAGTGGTTGGCACTTCTTTCTTTAGAACTGTAATGTGATTTTCTTTTCAGGTTCTTTATCAACCAGGAGGCTACACTTTGGGGGTCATGACCTGTATACCTACACCTCTGGAACATATGAACACTGTAGGCCATGGTATAGTTGACCCACTGCTAACCCAGCTTGAATCATCTGGTATAAGAACAATTTCTGCAGATCCAGCACAGCAAGAGTGCCTGAGGCAGCAGTTTGCAGCCGCACGAGAGGGAATTGATGCCATTGTTTTGGATGAAAAGAGAATGGTATGTGGACATTTTGTTGAGGAAAAAGTTAGTAGATGCTTTGTCATCATTCTGATTTGTAATGGCTTTTATTGATACTTTTTCTTCTAACCTTGTCTTGGAATGTAATATTTCATGTGATTGCTTCCTTTGTTTTGCTTTCATTCTTTGCATCCATTAGCATTTCCCCTTTCTACCTGCCATTTAGCAGAGCTTTTAATGTTATGAGAAAATTCAGAAACATTTTACAAGTTGAATTGAAGAAATGAAACACCTGAATTACATGAGAGATAGAGACAGCTGCAACTGTACAGTTTCGAAGAATAAGGGATAAGGATATGATAATCTATGCATAGCAACATGTACAGGGACAAAAAGCAAATCTACTGGAATCAAATGCTTCACATATGGGGAAAAAATTGGTGATTGAATATACAAGTATACCTGGAAATATATTGATGACAACAAACTATAATACAGTAGTACACTTCAAGAAAGATGGAAGGACTCTGTTGTTTTATTGAGTGAAATAAATAGATGTGGCATGAACACTGAAATTTTCAAATAAAAGTTGGACACCCAATAAAGAAAATATCAGATCAACCTAAAATAAGTCATAATAGCAGCTGGAGAGCGGTGGAGGATAATGGTAGTTTAAAACAGACAAAACATGGTAATAATGAACTTCCATGGTGTAGGGGTTAGTGTTCTTCACTGCTACTCATTTACAGGCTGCTCAGAGTTGATCACATAAGTTCGAATCCTGGTTCAGGTATTTGGTCTACAGCTAACCTAGCTGGTCATCAATCCTTAGGGTTGGTTGAAGAAATGGGTACCTGGCTCAGGCTAGGATATATGATTAAATACACACTTTTTTTTTTTCCATACTATTCGCCATTTCCCGCGTTAGCGAGGTAGCGTTTAGAACAGAGGAGTGGAGGGAACAAGGAGAAGTGGGAGACCAAATTGGAGGTGGAAAGATGGAGTGAAAAAGATTTTGAGCTATCGGGGCCTGAACATGCAGGAGGGTGAAAGGCGTGCAAGGAATAGAGTTGATAATACAGCAATATGTATGTGGAATGAGCTTGCAAGACTAGGGGTCGGTCATATATTTACATAGGTGGTTCCCTTAGGGGTCACTTTATGTTTTCCAACATTTTCTGTGGTCTAGCACTGGCCAGGTCCCAAGGTTGCTGGATTGAAGAGGTTCAATCTGTATGTAGAAAATGAAGGTAGTTATATTGAAAAAATCTAAATGATGATAGGTTGTTGAATATATACGGTTAGACTTGAAGTTAGAAATATATAAGGTTAGATGTTTTGATATCTTTCTCCTGACCCTGATCTATGCAGCTAAAATACAAACATGGAATGTCACAGAAGTCATGAAACCAGGCTGTGGAAATTAGCTATTTGAGAGGAGCATGTGGTATTACTAGATGGAATGAAGAATGAAATGAGGTGGTGTATGAGAGCTGTGGTATGGCAGGGAATTAATTGTGGAGTGGTAGTGAGGGAAATCAAATACTTTGAGGTGTTTGGCAGGCAGATAGAATGCTGGATGGGATTTTACAAGGAGAGTGTATGATAGTACAATTAAAAGGGGTTGCTTTGAGAGGAAGACCACCTGTGACATGAGGAGACAAAGTGGAAGAGTACTGGAGGGGGAAAAATGGTGGAAGAGTGTGTGGAATGGTGTATATGAGAGAGGTGTATAAGGACAGGGATAAGTTGAGTTGCTGGAGGGAATGGGTGTCAGAGATATAGACAGACAATTATGTAGACATGATACCATTGTTCATTTGTTTCTGACAATACCTGCATTAAAGGCAGGTAGAAAAAAGAAAAACACTAAGGATCATGGAATCAAAGCTTTGTAACTAGAGTTTCAAAAGGTAGACTGACAGAAATTTAAGAAAAGTAAAGAGATCCATCCCTCATGTATTTCAAGTTTTTAGTAGCTAAGAGTGATTTCCTTTAAAGAGTAAGTGAGGGGGTTTTTAATGATAGAATGAGGAGTGAGGAAATCAGAGGAGATATTGGTATTCATGAATACAAGTGTTGGTAAAAATAAGATGGAGGACAGGTTTTAGTATGAACATTTGGAGAGAATGAATAGGTAAGATTGAAGTGAATGGAAATAAATATAGAGGACATCCTAAAGTGAAATGGAGACAGAGTCGATGAGGGGTATACAAGGACATACTTGTGAGTGAACCCAAAGAAATTTGTACAGATTGTGTTACATAGAGAAAGCTTTTCAAGAGCCACTGTGAGTTGTAGTGTAATAAGGACAATAGAATATTAAAACTTTGTGTCCCTTTGTATGTCATCTTTTGATAGCAGTCTGCCATTTTTAACTTTCAGTCTTTAGTCCTAATGAATGTGTGTTTCTGTTTACTCTTATAAGCAGCAATCGGGTTTCCTATGAAATCATGATTTTTACTTTCTTTTTGCAGGTTATATGTTGGACCTAGACCCAGACACACGGCCAGACATCTACCAAGTTGCCAGTTTGACCTTCAAGTTGGCCAGTAGAGAATGTCCTGTCAGAAATGTCAATGTAAGACATGATCAGATACAGGTCATTTGAAATAAGAGTATTATTGATAGAGTGAATAAATTCTTTCTGCCTTTCCCTTGCTACTATTTTTGGTTTTTCATCGGTTTTGAATACTCAGAAGTCTGAATAAGTTTTTTCCATTATCATGTCTGAATTATGACTTGGCAATGATGCCCTTTTTTCATAATTGTGTACAGAGAAGTCAGATACTATGTCTTAAACTTGGCCTTAGCTTCCTTGTGATCTTGCTTGTCTTTAGCTCATTTCCTTTTTTCGGTACCACTCAGTATTGCCGAATCCTCAGTGACATGTATCCTCACCCTAGTCCAGAGATGTACCAAAATGCTCAATACTTCAGTCCTATGAGCTTTATCTTGCAAGCAAGGAGAGTAAAGCCAGGTCAGGGTTATCTGATCAACTCATGGGTATTGAAAATAAGAGGCAAGGGGACAGTCAGGCTCTGTAATTGTTGTGGGGAAATTATATCATCTGTGTATACTTGTGGCAGAGTATCAGATTAGGATGTGATGTTTAACATACTTAGTCGTACCCAACTTAAAAGGGAACACTGCTTAGTTGCATAACCTACACATTGTGCACTGTGGCATGGCCCATGTTGATCAAAAAGTTAATGATGTTTAGATTCCTGAAAGCTGTGTGAAAATTCTCTTCTAGAATGGAGTGAGGCCTGCCCATTTATTAACACATTTCCACTGACAGATTGACAGTAAACTATTAATTCATGCAGTTTATAACTTGCCAATATTGATGAAGCTGCAAAAACAAATGAGAGTGGAAATGCATGCATTAGCTGGCTGCTTGGATGAAGAGCGTGCATCTAGTTGCTGTACTGTTCTCACCACTGGATGTTCACCACTAGGGTACTTGACAAATGCAGTTCAAAGTACGCAGATTAAGGGATAAGGGATAAGATATGGAAGAGACTTTTATGGGACTTATTATCTACTAATAGAAAAGCCTTCTATAGGTCCTACCATCTACTGATGGAAAAGCCACTCCTCATACTTGTATTGTCAGTCTGTGTGACTCATCCCTGAAGGTTCATCATATTCCTTCGTCATAATACGGTTGACTTATCTGAGAGACCCCCCTAAGTAGGGTGAAGGGCAAATATTCCAAATGCTTTGCATTAATGCTCTTCTAAGGAAGAGGATCACAGTTTGGGTAGCTGATTTCTCTTGGGAAATATATGAACCAAGTGCTTCAACTGAAATTCACTGGAGAAACAATTATTGCGGTCAAGGGGGAGTTTGTTCACCTCCAGTTACTTGAAGATGTGATGAAGACTAAGGGGATTGTCAAAAGTTTTCCCTCTACCCTTCTGACTGTCATGGTTGAAGAGATTGTTCTTGTCACCTGGGCCTAGAGAAATGTGGTTTGTAAGAGAGAAAAGAATAAAGTTATCAGTCTCACTGGAACAGTTTCTGGATAATTTGTAGATTTTTGGGCATTTCCCTTGAAAGGTGTTTTATCAGGATACCCACTTTGTGGTGTGTGGGTGATGTCAGCATTGGGGTACAGGGCTTGGGGTAATTGATTTTGCCAAAAAAATATGGCAGACATGAGATGTGTGCTGGGTTATAAGCCTGCTGTAGCATATAAATAGAATTAGCCCAAGTTTTTCCTGCACTAGTGAAGTGATATTATCATTTGATTTTCAATTAATCTATTGTTTTTTATTGCGTGAGAATTAATATTTTGCATTGTTGCTAGTATTGATGATTTGGTTTTAAATTTGATTATCTGTGTCCTTTAGGAAAACAGTTTTTGGTGTTGGAAATGTATTTACTTTAGAAAGAATCCATATGATTGACTCCTTCAACAAAAGAATCCTTTAGAATACAGTTAACTTTGTATTCAGTGTCATACCAAATTTTATTTTCTGTGCACATCACCATCCTTTTAAATATGAATATAGACACCATTGTTGAGAAATTGTAATGAAGCATATGCTTATGTTTCCCTTCAGAATATGACTGTGCCATCTCTGGACCAACTGTGCCAGCTAGTAAGTGAAAGAGAACAACAGTCATCAGTCAAAATGAATCGTGTAGCTGCAGGACCAGTGATAGAGAGCACATCAGTGGCTCCTCGGCAACGACCAAAGGCTTCCCAACACCCATCTTCCCTCTCTGCTGCCAGTGGTGCTCTTCCTCTAGGTTTGCCACTTCAAAACACGCAAGGTATATTATCCTAGTTTTATTGCTTATTCATACAGTTGGGTGTGTTGAGTAGTTTTTACAAGTACTGTATATAGTAATTACCTGCCAGAAATTAGTAATTACCAGTGAAATGTGAGGAATTGTGTAATCAAATGGGTGTCTGGTAAAAAGTCTCCAAGGCTCGCTCAGTTATTATTGTTGAACACTGTATTGACTGTTAAAGTGCTTTGAAGCTTTATTGTTAAGGTGTCCAGTATCAATGTAGAAAGATGGTTATTGGTTATAGTGTTTGAGAAAGCTTGTGCATGCACCCTCTTGCTTTTAATGGATGATCTCTACAGAGAATTGGGATAATTTATATTGATAAAAGAAAGATGCACATACTTTCTTAGATGCCTTTCCGTGCACTGAGCAAAGTTTTAAGTGTATCATTTAGTTTTTGTATGTTTAGTTTTTTATTCACCTTAAAGCCCAAAATGAACATGTTCCTTTTGAAGTTTGATGTTCAGTTTGATTTGCTAGGAAAGTGTGTTGAAGGTTGCCAAGTGAAATGTGTAATCAAATGATGATTCCTACATGGTTGATGATTCCTACATGGACTAAACATGAAAACCCCAAGGAGATGCTCTGACAGAACTTAAAGTATTTAGAGAAAAGGGGATTAGGGAAAAGAACTCTGCCGTTGTGTCTTCTGTTTGTCTTAGAAGGTGATGAAGAGGGGCAGGAGTGAGAGGGGCTGGGAGAAGGTAATGAAGAGGGGCAGGAGTGAGAGGGGCTGGGAATCTTTACCTCCTGTATTATTACTTTCTTATAGATGAATCAGAGGAAGGAGCTAAGTAAGAATTTTTCATGTAAGGCCCAGTTGTCTGTTCTTGTTGAGACCCAGCTAATGTGGGAAAGGCAAGCACATATAAAAGAAAGAAAAAAAACAGGCTGCGTGAACTGAGAGGCTGTATTAATCCAGTCCATGTATATGGGAAGGGAGGTAAAGAAATAAGTAGAGAAGGTATGCAAGTAACAAAGCCTCATGATAAGAGGCCTTGATAATATTTGAAAGAGAATGAAAGAAGCAACACTGGAATAAACAAAGTGGTTCAGGTTAAGAGGTAGGAAACTAAAGAGTTGAAAAAGTGAATTGATTTTTACTGTACTGTGTTAAGGAAGAAGGTGGAAGAGTCTTCCATACACATGAGCAATATCTCTTACATGGATGCATCTGTTTATGCAGGTTGTGTCCTTGTTGTCAAGTGAAAATTTGAGACCATAATGGAATCTTTAGCATTTTGAGAGGTAGTTTTAACCATTTCAATTATATGAGGTTTTCAAAAAAGATCAGAGGCTACATTGATGCTAAGCATAGTGATGGATTCGGTAGTGGAACAAAAGAATCTTCAAAGGAAGCATTGTAGTCCAAAGGAAATCCAGAGGGAGAAATATGAAGAAACTGGGTTTTGGAAACATTTAAGTGATTAGAATGCGTCTAGTTTGTTCCGAAATGAGGGAAAGAGTTATAAAAAGGTTGAGAAATAGTGCAGATGAGTAAGGTTTGATGCATTTAAATGAAGTGGAAGAATTCATTTAAGTCATCAGCTTAAGGATAAAGAGGAGTATGATAGGTTAGGAAAAAGAGTTTTGATCTAAGAACAGGTACAGAATTGGACGGATTGAAAATTATAGAGGAAATGGTAAGTCAAAGGGTAGAGATTAAGAAATGTCAGTCCATTCTCAATTCATTGGGGCAGATAAGATACATACAGCCTCCTCAGCTTGAATCAGCCCCTCCCCATTTCTTAAGTCATGAGGCTGTGTCCAGTATGTTAAAAGTGAAGGATGAAATTAGATATGCTGAAGTCTCTGCTGTAGGATGACCAGTTTGGAGTTTGATAAGAAAGATAGACACCTATAGATTTTGACTTGCAGAAATTATTGGTGATCAAATACAAGACTGAGATGTAGGAAGTAATTATTTGACTTTTGAGGAAATGGTTATATGTTCAGTATAGGACTTGGAAAGTTTTCTTGTCTTTCTTGATAATGGTCTGAAATAGATCAAATTTTGAAAAGAAAGTTTAAGTGTTGATCTTGAGGGAAAGGTGATATTAGTGGGCAAGCATAGGCATGAACTCAGAAGCACATTTCTTCAAAACATGAGGGATATACTTTGCTCTTCTCTATAAAGGGGAGTGTTTCTCAGCGCTGATGATCAGAAATGAATTAATCATTATTATTATTATGATAGGAGAGAGAATACATCCCACGTATTCCCTGCGTGTCGTAGAAGGCAACTAAAGGGGGCGGGAGTGTGGGGTTGGGGACCACCCCCCGTAATGAAATTTCTAAAAGGGGAAATGGAAGGAGTCAAACGGGGAGTGCTCATCCTCCTCGAAGGCTCAGATTGGGGGTGTCTAAATGTGTGTGGATGTAACCAAGATGAGGAAAAAGGAGAGATAGGTGGTATGTTTGAGGAAAGGAACCTGGATGTTTTGGCTCTGAGTGAAACGAAGCTCAAGGGT
>JAUUDZ010414648.1:0-14807 GCA_032361705.1 Panulirus versicolor | reverse complement strand
GCAGGCTACCCATCCTTACCATATTCTAAATATATACTATCTATCCTTATCATGTTGTAAATATAGACGGTCGGTCCTTTTCATATTGTAAATACAGACTGTCCATCCTTACTATTTTGTAAATACAGACTGTCCATCCTTTTCACATTGTAAAAATAGACTATCCATCTTTACTGTATTGTAAATATAGACAGTTCATCCTTATCATATTGTAAATATAGACTGTCCATTCATACTATATTGTAAATACAGACTGTCCTTTCTTACCAAATTGTAGATATAGACTGTCAATCATTTCCATATAGTAAATATGGGCTCTCCATTCTTACCATACTGTGAATACAGACTGTCCATCCTCAACAAATTGTAAATGTAGGTTGTCTCTCCTAACCCTAATGTAAATAGTTACTGTCCATCCTTACCATATTGAAATAGTAGATTGTTCATCCTTACCACATTGTAAATATAGACTGTCCATCCTTATCATATTGCAAATATGTCCTTCCTTACCATACTGTAAATACAGAGTGTCCATCCCTGCTATATTGTAAAAAAAGGCTGTCCTTCCTTTCCATATTGTAAATATTGAATGTCCATCGTTGCCATACTGAAAATATAGACTGCCCATCCTTAACAAATTGTAAATATAGACTCTCATTTCTTACTATATTGTAAGTAAAGAATGTCCATCCTTACCATATTGCAAATATAGACTGGCCATCTTACCATATTGTAAATACTAACTGTCCAAACAAAAGAATTTTTAAATGTAGACTGTCCGTCCTTTACCTATTGTTAATATATACTGTCCATCCTTACCATATTGTACATATATAGACTGTCCCTCCTTACATATTAGAAATATAGACAGTCCATCCTTACCACATAGTAAATATGGACAGTCCATTCTTACTATATTGTAAATACAGGCTGTCCATCCTTACCATATTGTAAATATAGACTGTCAATCCTTACTATATTGTAAATACAGACTGTCCATCCTTAACAAACTGTAAATGTAGACTGTTGTTCTTACTATATTATAAATAAAGACTGTCCATCCCTACCATATTGTAAATATAGACTGTCCCTCTTTACTATATTGTAAATATAGACAGTCCACTCTTACCATTTTGAAAATATAAACTGTCCATCCTTACCATATTGTAAATATAGACTGTCCATCCTTACCATATTTTAAATATAGACAGTCCATCCTTAACATATTGAGAGTACAGACTGTCCGTCCTTACTATATTGCAAATACATACTGTCCATCCTTTTCATATTGTAAATATAGACTGTCCATCCTTACTATATTGTAAATATAGATAGTCCATCCTTACCATATAGTAAATATACTGTCCATTCATACCAAATTGTAAATATAGACTGTCCTTCCTTACCAAATCGTATTTATAGACTGTCCATCCTTACCATATTGTAAATATAGACTCTCCATCCTTACCATATTGTGAATATAGACTGTCCATCCTTAAGGTATTGTAAATGTAGACTGTCTGTCCTTACCCTATTGTAAATATATACTGTCTATCCTTACCATATTGTATATTTAGAGTGTCCATCCTTACCACATTGAAAATGTAGACTGTCCATCCCTACCATATTTTAAATATAGACTGTCCATCCTTACCATATTGCAAACATAGACTGTCCATCTTTACCATATTGTAAATACAGACTGTCCATCCTTACTATATTGAATATACAGGCTGTCCATCTTTACCATATTGTAAATATTCTCTCCATCCTTACCATATTGTAAATATTCTCTCCATCCTTACCATAGTGTAAATATAGACTGCCCATTCTTAACAATTTGTAAATATAGACTGACATTCCTAACTATATTGTAAATATAGAATGATGCATCCTTACAATGTTGTAAATATAGACCGTCCATCCTTACCATTTTGTAAATGTAGAGTGTCAATTCATACCATATTGTGAATATAGACTTCACATCCTTACAATATTGTATATATGTACTGTCCATTCTTGTCATATTCTAGATATAGACTGTCCATCTTTACCTTATTGTTAATATAGACTGTCCATCTTTACCATATTGGAAATACAGACTGTCCATCCTTACAATATTGTGAATAAAGACTGTCCATCCTTACCCCATTGTTAACATAGACAGTCTATCCTTATCATATTGTAAATACAGACTGTCCATCCTCACCATATTGTAAATACAGACTGTCCATCCTTACCATGTTTTAAATACAAACTTTCCATCCTTACCATATTATAAATATAGGCTGTCCTTCCTAAGAATATTGTAAACACTGACTATCCATCATTACCAAATCGTACATGTAAGCTGTCCATCCTTACCATATTTTGAATAAAGACTGTCCATCCTTACCAAATTGTACATATAGACTGTTCATCCTTACCATATTGTAAATAAGATCGTCCATCCTTACCATGTTGTAAATAAAGACTGTCCATCCATAAGAAATTTTAGATATAGACTGTCCGTACTTTCCCTCTTGTAAATATATACTGTCCATCCTTACCATATTGTATATATAGGCTGTACCTCCTTACTATACTGAAAATGTAGAGTGTCCATCCTTACCATATTGTAAACCTAGACTGTCCATCCTTGGTATATTGTAAATACACTCCTTCCATCCTTGCCATATTGCATATATAGACTGTCCATCCTTACCATATTGAAAAAATATAGACTGTCTATCCGTAACAAATAGTAAATATAGACAGTCATTCCTTACTATATCGTAAATATAGACTGTCCATCCTTACCATATTGGAAATATAGAATGTCCCTCTTTACCATATTGTAAATATAGACAATCCATCCTTACCATTCTGAAAATGTAGACTATCCATCCTTACCATATTGTATATATAAACTATCCATCCTTACCAAATTGTAAATATAGACAGTCCATCTTTAACATATGGTGAATACAAAATGTCCATCCTTACTATATTGTAAATGCATACTGTCTCTCCTTTTCATATTGTAGATATAAACCATCCATCCTTACCATATTGTAAATATAGACAGTCCATCCATACCATATTGAAAATACAGACTGTTCATCCATACCATATTTTAATACAGACTGTCAATCCTTACAAAATCGTAAACATAGGCTGTCCATCCTTATAATATTGTAAATATAGAATCTCCATTCTTACCATATTGTAAATATAGAATGTCCAGCCATATTTAAAACACAGACTGTCCATCCTTACCATATTGCAAACATAGACAGTCTATCCTTAACATATTGTAAATAGAGACTGTCCATCCTTACTGTATTGTAAATACAGACTGTCCATCATTTTTATATTGTATATTTAGACTATCGGTCCTTACCAAATTGAAATATAGACCGTTCATCCTTAACATATTGTAAATATAGACTGTCCATCCATATCATATTGTAAATATGGACTATCCTTCCTTAACAAATCGTAAATATAGACTGTCCGTCCTTACCATATTGTAATTATAGACTCGCCATCTTTACCATATTGCAAATAAGACTGTACATCCTTACAATATTGTATATATAGACTGTCCATTCTTACCATATTCTAAATATTGACTGTACATCTTTACCATATTGCAAACATAAACTGTCCATCCTTACCATATTATAAATACAGACTGTCCATCCTTACCACTTTGTGAATATAGACTGTCCATCCTTACAATATTGTATACATAAACAGTCTATCCTTACCATATCTTAAATACGGACTGTCCATCCTTACCATGTTTTGAATACAAACTGTCCATTCTTACCGTATTGTAAATATAGACCGTCCATCCCTACAATATTGTAAATATAGGCTGTCCTACCTTATCAAATTGTACGTATAGATTGTCCATCCTTACCATATTATAAATATAGAGTTTCTATCCTTACAATATAGTAAATACAGACTGTCCATTCATAAGAAATTTTAAATGTAGACTGTCGGTCCTTACCCTTTTGTAAATATATACTGCCCATCATTACCATATTGTATATATAGACTGTCCCTTCTTACCATATTGAAAATGTAGACTGCCTGTTCATACTATATTGTAAACATAGACTGCACATCCTTACTATATTGTAAATACAGGCCGTCAATTCTTACCAAATTGTAAATATAGACTGTCCATCCTTACCATAATGTAAATATAGGCTGTCCATTCTTAACAAATTGTAAATATAGACTGTCATTCCTTACTATATTGTAAATATAGAGTCTACATCCTTACCATATTGTAAATATAGACAGTCCATCCTTATATTGAAAATGTAGACTGTCCATCCTAACCATATTTTAAATATAGACTGTCCATCCTTGCCATATTGTAAATATAGTCAGTCAATCCTTAACATATTGTAAATACAGACTGTCCATCCTTACTACATTGTCACTATACACTGTCCATCCTTAGCATATTAATAATATAAACTGTCCATCCTTAGCATATTAATAATATAAACTGTCCATCCTTACCATATTGTAAATATAGACTGTCCCTCCTTACCATATTGTAAATATAGACTGTCCATCCCTACCATATTATAAATATAGACTGTCCATTCTTACCATATTGTAATATTGACTCCATTTTTACCATATTGTAAATATGGACTGTCCATCCTTACCATGTTTGAATACGGAATGTCCATTCTTACCATATTGTGAATATATACTGTCCATCCTTACCATATTGCAAACATAGACAGTCTATCATTAACATATTGTAAATACAGACTGTTCATCTATACTAAATTGTGAATAGAGAATATTCTTCCTTTTTATAACATTAATATAGACTATTCTTACCATATTGTCAATATAGTCAGTCCATCCTTACCATATTGTAAATATAGACTGTCCATCCTTACCACATTTTGAATATAAACTCTATCCTTACTATATTGTAAATATAGACAGTCCATCCTTTTCATATTGTAAATACCAGCCATCCATCCTTGCCATATAGTAAATACAGACTGTCCATCTTTTCATATTGTTAATATAGACTCTCCATCCTTACTACATTGTAAATATAGACAGTCCATCCTCATCATATTGTAAATATAGACTGTCCATCCATACCATATTGTAAATACAGACTGTCCTTCCTTTCCAAATCGTAGATATAGACTGTGAATCCTTACCATATGGTAAATATAGACTCTCCATTCTTACCATATTGTATATACAGACCGTCCATCCTCAACAAATTGTAAATGTAGACTCTGTCCTTACCCTAGAATGAATATATCCTGTCCATCCTTTTCAGATTGTATATATACCCTGTCCATCCTTACCATATTGAAAATGTAGACTGTTCGTCCTTACCATATTGTAGATAAAGACTGTCCATCCTTACCATATTGTCAATATAGACAGTCTATCCTTACCATATTGTAAATATGGACTGTCCATCCATACCATATTGTTAATATAGACTCTCCGTCCTTACCAAATCGTAAATATAGACTGTCCATCCACACCATATTGTAAATATAGACTGTCCATCCTTACTATATTGTAAATATATACTGTTCATCCTTACCATATTGTAAATATAGACTGTCCCTCATTACCATATTGTAAATATAAAGTCCATCCTTACCACATTGAAATTGTAGACTGTCCATTTGTATCATACTGTAAATACAAACCGTCCATCCACACTATATTGTAAAAGCAGGCTATCCATTCTTACCATATTTTAAATATAAACCATCTAACCTTACTATACTGTAAATATAGACAGTCCATCCTTTTCATATTGTAAATACAGACTCTCCATCCTTGCTATGTTGCAAATACAGACTGTCCATCCTTTTCATAATGTAAATATAGACTCTCCAGCCTTACTATATTGTAAATATAGACAGTCCATCCTCATCATATTGTAAATAAAGACTGTCCATCCATACCATATTGTAAATACAGACTGTCCTTCCTTACCAGATCGTAGATATAGACTGTCAATCCTTATCATATAGTTAATATAGACTCTCCATTGTTACCATATTGTAAATAAAGACTGTCCATCCTCAACAAATTGTAAATGTAGACTGTCCGTCCTTACCATATTGTAACTATAGACTATCCATCCTTATCATACTGTAAATATAGACTGTCCATCCTTACCATATTGTAAATACAAAACTGTCCATCCTTATTATACTGTAAATACAGGCTGTCAATCCTTTCCATAATTAAATATTGACTGTCTGTTCTTACCATACTGAAAATACAGACAGCCCATCCTTAACAAATTGTAAACATAGACTGTAATTCCTTACTATATTGTAAATACAAAATGGCCATCCTTACCATATTGTAAATATACAGTGTCCATCCTTACCATATTGTAAATATAGACTTTACATTCTTACAATATTGTATATATTGTCTGCCTATTCTTGCCATATTCTAGATACAGATTGTCCATCTTTACCATATTGTAAATATAGACTGTCCGTCGTTACCATATTGTAAATACAGACTGTCCATCCTTACCATATTGTGAATGTTGACTTTCCATCCTGACCATGTTTTGAAAACAAAGTGTCCATTCATACCATATTGTTAATACAGACTGTCCATCCTTACCATATTTTGAGTATAGACTGTCCATCCCTACCCTATTGTAAATATAGACTTTCCATCCTTACCAAATTGTAAATATAGACTTTCCTTCATTACCATAATGTAAATATAGACTGTCCATCCTGACCAAATTGTACAAATAGACTGTTCATCCTTAACATATTGTAAATATCGACTCTCCATCCTTACCTGATTGTAAATACAGGCTGTCCACCCATGAGAAATTTCAAATGTAGACTGCCCGTCCTTACCCTCTTGTATATATATATATATACTGTCCATCCTTACTATATTGTATATATAGACTGTCCATCCTTATCATATTGAAAATGTAGACTTTCCATCCTTACCATATTGTATATATAGACTGTCCCTCCTTACTATATTGTAAATACCGGCTGTCCATCCTTATCATATTGTAAACATAGACTGTCCATCCTTGCCATATTGTAAATGTAGACTGTCCATCCTTAACAAATATCAAATATAGACAGTCATTCCCTACTATACTGTGAATATAGACTGTCCATCCTTATCATATTGTAAATATATACTGACCCTCGTAACCATATTGTTAATATGGACACTCCATCCTTATCATATTGAAAATGTAGACTCTCCATCCTTACCATATTGTAAGTATAGACTGTCCATCTTTACCATATTGTAAATATAGACAGTCCATCCTCAACATATTGTAAATACAGGCTGTCCATCCGTATTATATTGTCATTATAGACTGTTCATCTTCAACACATAGATATTGACTGTCTACTCTTACCATATTGTAAAAATAGACAGTCCATCCTTGCCATATTGTAAATATTGACTGCCCATCCTTACCATATTGTAAATATGGACTGTCCATCCTTACCATATTGTAAATATAGACTATCTATTTTCTACCATATTGTAAATAAAGACTGTCCATCTTTACCATATTTGAGTACAGACCGTCCATCCTTACCATATTGCAAATATAGACTGTCCATCCTTACCATATTGTAAATATAGACAGTCCATCCTTATATCGTAAATACAGAGTGTCCATCCTTACTATATTGTCATTATAGACTGTCCATCCTCAGCATATGGATATTGACTGTCTATCCTTACCATATTGTAAATATAGACTGTCCATCCTTACCATATTTTAAATATTGACTGTCCATCCTTACAATATTGTAAATATAGACTGTCCACCCCTACCATATTGTAAATATAGACTGTCCATCCTCACTATATTGTAGATATAGACTCTCCATTTTACCATATTGTAAATATAGACTGTCATCCTTACCATATTTGAATCTAGACCGTCAATCCTTACCATATTGTGAATATAGACTGTCTATCCTCAACATATTGTAAATACAGACTGTCCATCCTTACTATATTGTAAATAGAGAATGTTCTTCCTTTTCATATTGTAAATGTCGACTGTCCATCCTTACCATATTGTAGATATAGTGTCCATCTATACCATACTGTAAATACATACTGTCCTTCCTTACCAAATCGTAAATATAGACTATCTATCTTTACCATATTGTAAATATAGACTGTCCATCTTCACCATATTTGAATACAGACTGTCCATCCTTAATAAACTGTAAATATAGACTGTCCATCCTCACTATATTGTAAATATATAGTGTTTATCCTTACCATATTGTAAATAAAGACTGTCCATCCTTACCATATTGTAAATATACACATCCCATCCTTACCATATTGTAAATATACACATCCCATCCTTACCATATTGTAAATATACACCTTCCATCCTTACCATATTTTAGATATAGACCGTCCATCCTTACCATATTGTAAGTATAGACGGTTCATCTATACTACATTGGAAATACAGACTTTTCTTCCCTGGTACATTTGGAATTTAGACTGTCAACCTTTACCCTATTGTAAATATAGACTGTCCATCCTTACCATATTGTAACTATAGACTGTCCATTCCTACTATATTTTAAGTACAGACTGTCCTTCCTTACCAAATTGTAAATACAAACCGTCCATCCTTACAATATTGTAAATATAGACTGTATATTATTACCATATTGTAAATATGAACTGTCCACCCTCACCATATTTAGATACAGACTCTCCATCCTTCACAAATTGTAAATATAGACTATCCATCCTTACTGTATTGCAAATATAGACAGTTGACCTTTACCATATTGTAAGTACAGACATTCCTTCCTTACCAGATTGTAAATATAGAGTGTTCATCCTTACCATATTGTAGATATAGACTGTCCATCCTTACCATATTGTAAATATAGACAGTATATCCTTACCATATTGTAAATATAGACTGTCCATCCTTACCATATTGTGATTACAGTCTGTCCATCCTCACCATATTGTAGATACAGACTGTCCATCCTTACCATATTGTGAATATAGACTGTCCATCCTTGCCATATTGTAAATGAAGACTGTCCATTCTTACCAAATTGTACATATAGACTGGCCATCCTTACCATATTGTAAATATAGACTGTCCATCCCTACCAAATTGTACATATAGACTGTTCATCCTTACCATATTTTAAATATCGACTATCCATCCTTACCATATTGTAAATACAGGCTTTCCATCCATGAGAAATATTAAATGTAGACTGTCCGTCCTTACTCTCTTGTAAATATATACTGTACATCCTTACCATGTTGTATGCATAGACTGTCCCTCCTTACCATATTGAAAATGGAGACTGTCCATCCTTACCAGATTGTAAATATTGTGTCCATCCATACCTTATTCTAAATATTGACTCTCCGTCTTAGCATATTGTAAATATGGCCTGTCCACACTTAGCATATCGTGAATATAGACTGCCCATCCTTAGCATGCTGTAAATGTGTACTGTCCATCCTTATCATATTATGAATATAGAATGTCCATCCTTTCCATATTGCAAATATAGGCTGCCCATCCATAACATATTGCAGATATAGAGTGTCCATTCATACCATATAGTTTAATATACACTGTCTATCCCTACCATGTTGTAAATATAGACTGTTCATCCTTACCGTATTGTAAATGTAAATATCCATCCTTACCATGTTGTAAATATAGATTCTCCATTCTTAGCATATAAATGTAGAGTGTCCCTCCTAAGCATATAGTAAATATAGATTGTCCATCCTTACCATATTGTAAATATAGTGTCCGTCCTTACCATATTCTAAATATAGACTATCCATCTTAGTATATATTAAAGATGAACTGTTCATCCTAAGCATATTGTAAATATAGATTGCCCAACTTTTGTAAACTGTAGATATAGACTGTCCATCCTTAGCATATTGTAAATATAGACAATCCACCCTTACCATATTGTAAATATGGACTGTCCATCCTTAGTGTATTGTAAATATAGACTGTCCACCCTTACTCCATTGTAAATATAGACTGTTCATCCTTAGCATATTGCAAATATGGTCTGTCCATCCTTAGCATACTGTAAATATAGACTGTCCACCCTTGTCATTTTGCAAATATAGACTGTTCATCCTTAGCATATCATAGATACATATTGTCCATCCTTAGCATATTGTAAATATAGACAGTCCATCTTTACGATATTGTAAATATAGACTGTCCATCCTTAGCATGTTGTAAATATGGATTGTCCACTCTTACCATAATATAAATATAGAGTGTCTATCCTAGCATATTGTAAATATAGAGTGTTCATTCTTACCCTATTGTAAATATAGACTGTCCATCCTTATCATTTTGTAAATAGCCATCAAACTTTTAACATACCATTAGTAGATATTTTCATCTTGAGTACATATGAATTTGGTTACCATTCTCACCAGCAACATATCTTTATTGACCCCAATTCACCCTGCTCTTAACACATCTATAGTGACTCATTTCATCCTATCCTACGACATCCTTAGAAACCCCACCTCACTTTCCCCAGCATATTCTGAGTGACCTCACTTTCTACTCCCGTCAATACATCAGTAATGACCCCACTTTCTCCATTCCCAGCACAAATTTAGTAACCCCACTTTATCCTCCCATCAAATGTTTATCGATCCACTTCTCTCTCCCCAACGCATGTTTAGTGATCCCACTTTCACTTCCCCTCAACACGTCTTTAGTGACACCACTTTCTCTTTCCCTTAATACATCTTTAGCGATTCCACTTCACCTTCCCCTCAACATATCTCTCGTGAGCCATCTTCACTCTCCTCCCCAGCACATCTTTAATTACCTCACTTCCCCCTTCCGTCAACGCACGTTCAGTGACCAAACTTCACTTTCTCTTCAACACATCTTTACTGACCCCACTTCATCTTCCCCTCGATACATCTGCGGTGACTTCACTTCCCTTTTCCCATAACACGTACTTGGTGATCCCACTTCTTCCCTTCAATACATCTTTAGTAGCCCCACTTCACTTGCTGCCAAAAGCAAGTGTCTTTCATCATTATCTTTTCAAATATTAACTATAAAAAACTGAACTAAACCTGATAAAGTAAACATATTGAACTGTACAATCATACAGTGTAGGATGGGTTGAGGGAGGGTGATAGAGAATGTGGCTTGGTGAGAATACATCCTAGATAGACAAGTGATTGGGGCCATGAAGAAAGAAGGATAGTGATAGGACCGTGAGAGGCTCGAAGATAGGAAGCATAAGATGGAGTGGGAGGCAAGGCTAAGAGGCATATAATGGTGCAGAAGTGAAGGATAAGTGAAGGATTGTGTAAAGTCAGGATAAAGGACGAGGAGGAACTTGGAATAATCTATATTATCCAATGCTGTGGGGCTGTACTGGTCATTAGGCAAGTACTTCCTTGATGACCTTGAGTCCCCAAACTTTGATGTTATGTGGCTCAAGGTCTATTTCCCTACTACCTGACTCTTCCTCTGTTTCACCTATTGCTCTCCTTTTTCTACAATTCTATATCATTCTTCGACCGTCTAAACTCCTGCCATGAGACTGTGACATCCTCTAACCCGCAAGTCGAAATCCTCTACCTCGGGGATTTCAACGTTTACCATAGGGAATGGTTGAATTCCTCTCATACGGATGATGGATGGACTGAAGCCCTCACGTTCTCTATTTTCAATGATTCAGAGCAAATTATCTCCCACCCTACCCATATACCTGACTGCTACGACCACTCCTAATACTCTGGATTTGTTTTTCACTTCTAATCATTTACACTGGGTGTACACAATCTCGCCCCCAGTTGGTTCATCTAACCACACTCTCATAGCTGTATCTATTTCAACGGCAACTTCCCCTCCAGAAGCCTCTTCTAAAAGTAAATATCGGCGCCTCAGCAAAGCTGTCTGGCATAAATTGCTAAAATTCTTATTTGACTTTCCTTGAGAAAATTATTTTCTCTGATACGGTGATGCATCTGTCTCCGCCAAACGCATATCAGAGGTTATTGTTGCGGGAATGGAAATATCCATCTTTTCTTCCAAGACGAACTCTTCTTCTAGTCCATGTTTCAAACGTTTCTGTTCTGAGGCCAAGGAAGCAGGCATATCGGGCTTGGAAAAACTTCCTCTGACTCCTATACAGCATTCACCATGGCACGTAATCTCTGCAGGTACATCATCCACGAGGCAAAGCGTTCTTATATTCAAAGGAAGTACGATAACCTGTCCTCGTCATCCACCGATCGGTCTCTAGTCTTAAGCTAAGGGCATCATTTGTAACTTTTGTCGCTCTAACTTTCCTTCACTTTCTTTTCTGGCGGTACAATAGCTGTCTCTCTCTGAGACAAAACAACTGTGGTTACTGTTTGTCCTCTAACTCCACCTTCGATGACCCTAACATTCTTTCACCCTCTAATGCTCCTCTTACTAATCCTATGCCACTTATCGTAATCTCTTTTCGGACTGCGGAAGCGCTTCTTTGTCTGGACACATGCAAGGCTTATGGTCATGATAGCATCCATCCTAGTGTATTGAAAGAGTGTGCCTTTGAACTTGCACCTGTGCTTGCTCGTCTGTTCCGTTTCTGCTTAAAAACCAAAAGTTTCCCTTCTCCTTCGAGTAATGAATCAATAAATCCCATCCCTAAGAATAATGACCGTTCTGACCCTTCTAACTATCGTCCTGTTGCCTTGACGTCTACCATTTCCGACGTCTTTGAATCCATTCTCGTCTCATATCCTAAAAAACTTCGAAAATCACAGTCTTCTCTCTGATCACCAGTATGGCTCTCATAAGGCAAGATCCACTGGTGATATTCTTTCCTGTCTGACTAATGTCTGGTCATTACCCCTGAAAGAGCCTGGGGAGTAATGTGTAGTTTCCCTTGACATATTCAAAGCTTTTAACAGGGTGTGGGGGTGTGGCATCGGGGTCTCATCTCTAAGCTCCCCTCTTTTTGCTTCCCGGCTTTGCTTTGCTCCTTCATATCTAGATTCCTTTCTGTCATATCTGTACCCATGATTGTTGTTCAAGGTTCTGTTTTGTCACCACCCTTTTCACCTTTTTATCAACGGCATCCGATCTTCTACGAATAAATATAAGCACTTATACGTTGACGACTCAACTCTCCATTCCTCCACATCTTGCATTTCTACTCTTTCATTTAGTCGATCTGCATTTCGTCTCGACTTAACTTCCTCAACAAACTTGCACAGGACGTCTCACTGGGGTAGACGTAATCTAATTAAGTTCAATACCCCTAAGACCCGGTTTCTGTCCATCTTTCTAACGATAATTCCTCACAACTTTCCTTTCTCCTTCGACGGCTTTACAGTTACTCCTCTTGTCTCAATGAACATACTTTGTATTATTGTAACATCCACTCTATCTTAGAAACCCCACATTATACAAATAGTTAAGTTTGCCTCTCAGAAACTGGGAGGCCTGTTTAGATGTGAAACTTCTTTTCTTTTGAGCAGTTGCTCCGTTTATACATAGAACCGATCCGTCCTTGTATGGAGTACTGCTCTTGCACCTGGGATGTTTCGAGCTTCGCATCCTTACTTGACAAAGTCAAAAGCAGTCCGACTTACCATCTCTCTTAAGCTTACTTCGAAACTTGATCCACTTGCCTGCGCCGCAATGTTGGTCCACGTTCCCTCTTCTATAGGTATTTATTTGGTTTTTGCTCCTGAGAGCTGGTTGCTTGTGTGCCCCCACCACCACCACTAGCTAGACCACGCGATACTCGGCAAGCTGTTGCATTACATGATCATTGTGTGGTCGTTGGGAACTCAAGGACGGGCCATTTTGATACCTGTTTCCTTCCATACACCTCGAAATTTTGGAACCTTCCCTGTTTCAAAAGGCTGGACCTTGATGTGGACTTCTGTCCGTATTTGGAGTCTCGAACTCAAAACAGAAATGACTCATAGATACCATGATAACGTAGAAAGGGTATCTGTAGGGGACAAGGTAGACAGGTAGAGGGTAGCTATGAGAGGCCGGGGTAAGGCAGACTGGACGAGGAAGTGTGGTAAAGGGCGTGGCTGATCAATCCTGTGGGCGGAGTGGGGCGGCGCCAGGGGCTTGTCTGGGCTACTTACTGGCACAGTCTAGAGGCAAGACGCAAATCTTTCCACTTACCCTCCACAGGTAATTGCTCTTAATCCCAGGCTATGCAGCAGATAATTGCTAACTTTTCCAGATACACACAAAGATATTCCTGTCTTAAATTTCTATTTAAACTCAAATTATAGGGAGTGGATAATGCCGAACCACAGGGTCGAAATGCAAATCAATGTGCTCAACTTTCTTGAATCAATGGACGTAGAAAGTGCACTTGACGGTGACCATGCCTGAGGGGAAGGGATTTAGGGCGGATGTAAACTAGCAGTTTAAAGGCAGGATGTGAGTAGCGACCAGTGAGGGCAGGATGTGAGAAGCAACCTGTGAGGGCAGGATGTGAGAAGCGGGCCTGTGAGGGCAGAATGTGAGTAGCGACCTGTGACGGCAGGATGTGGGTAGCGGGTATGTGAGGGCAGGATGTGAGTAATGGACCTGTAAGGTCAGGATGTGAGCAGTGGGTATGTGAGGGTAGGATATGAGCAGCGACCTGTGAGGGCAGGATATGAGCAGCGGGCCTGTGAGGGCAGGATGTGAGTAGCGAGAAGGGGAGGGCAGGATATGGGTAGCGGGCTTGTGAGGGCAGGATGTGACT
>JAUUDZ010414637.1:0-14807 GCA_032361705.1 Panulirus versicolor | reverse complement strand
CTTATGTAAATGAACTGATGACAAATGCATTGTGAGTTTCTTAAAAAATTCACAAAAACACTTTTATTCATCATCTGTTGTTTCTGGTAGTATAAATGGTATGCAAGATGTTTCCCATTCTCTTCATGAATAGTTTGTGAATTTGTCTGGTGGCGTGGAGGCTAGCCGAGACTCAACACCCATTATCCTCTCCTAAAGTAAATATGAACCACTTGTATTTGTCTCAGAAGTGTCCTTATAATGCTTTATGGGTATTTTTTTTTATTTCCACAAATGAGATTATTACTCTCAATACCCATAAGATATTGGAGAATAAGGAGCAAGGCAATTATTGAAAGAGAGTAGGGAAAGCGATAATGTAAATGATGATATTGGCACTCTCTGTCTCTTTCTCTCAAATATATTGTGTGTTTATTATATTATAGAGTAACCATTTACAAACAAATACATTTTGAAAAGCATGATTTATAACTTAAAATGATGTCACAAATTACATTAGTTTGTAAATTCGTATGCATGGCTAAGCACCACTAGCGGCTGCTGGATTCACTTTGGTATTGGCCTATGGGATGCTCCTCCAGTTCGTTAAAGTGTTGATGGAACTTGCATGATTAGGACTTGTTAGTGAGTACAGAATTTTTAAGATAATCCTTTGCTTTCCCCTTTTTTTCCCATATGATATGGGTTGTATTTTTAGAGCAATTTTTTAGTTTGTAGGAATTTTCATATGGGAAGAACTAACACTTCACCATGAAATTAATGGACCCCTTTTATTTCACTGACAAAAGTAACAGTTTGCTTACTGTTCACACTTCAAACACTAGCAGAAGTAAGTTTCATGTATTATTATCTCAAAGTATATATTTTTGTTCACTAGCCACTTACCACCATCTCCATTCTGTTAAGCCACATCCCAACAACAGATTGGATGTTTTTAAAGATAACAGAAATGTGGAGTTGTGATTATTTCCATTTTCATTAAAATTGTAAAAAACCTCAAACGTACTCAAGGAAGGAACTTTCTCAGGAGACCCTCAGTCATCTTTATTCATATCAGCTTGGTACTTATTCATTGAGCCTGATCTTCAGAGCCTAAAACCACCATTTGTCATTTCATAATGATACTGTACTGTCCTATAAGAACCTTGAACCACCATTTTTCATTTTGTGGAGGTACTTTTTCCTTGAATGAACTGCTCCATAAGATCCTTGAACCATTATTTGATATTTCAGTTGTTGCCATATTGATTTGTCTCATAAAATGGAAAGAACTGTCCCTTAAGAGTGTTGAATTGCCATCTGTCATTACAGAGCGATTCTAGTGAGTGATTTTTTGCCACTGAGTTTATTTTCCCTAAAGGTTCTTGAACCAACATCCGTCGCTTGATAGGAATAGATACAGTGCTCTGTCACCAGTGAAAGTCTCTTCCTCTGCCATCATGATACAGTAATGTGCAATAACAGACACCAGGTAAATGGAAGCGTAAGACTTGGAGTGTTTGTTTAAGTAGGTTCTTCATCCGTGGTGGTAAATATTTTGGCTGAGTCAAATCTTCTGATAGTGCATTGAGCCTTATCTTGAATCATCCTAATATTTCATTGAATCAGACTGAATTTATATCTATAGAATTATACTGAATGATGACTTGCACAGCTAGGCCTTAATAAGCTTACCAGCTGTTTGGAATGCTGAGAGATCATGTCATTGGTCCAACTTTCTTGACCTTAGAGATAGATGAAGAGGGGAACCTCCTGATATTGCTGAGTTTACAAGGAAGTTATGCCACTCTTTCATCCATGGAATTTTGCTTCAGGGTGACTGAAGAGCGTGGGTTTTTGCTGCAAGTGTACATTACTGCCTGTTTTTATTTGTAATAGCTCCCTCCCAATATTTTTTTTTCTTTTTGAGTCACTGTCAGCTTCAGTTAGTGAAGCTGTTTTGAAAAATTGCAAGAGAACTGACAATTTGCCATTAAGTGAACAAAATGTTATAAGGTTTCAATCATGCCTTATGACTTTAGAGATACCAGAAAGTGATGCATTTATTGTACCACTGACACACAAGATATTTTATGTTCGATCTCAGATTAAGGGTTTTTATGGTGCTGCCGCACATTATCTCCTATCCATGAGGATAATTTTCTAGTATGGGTTAGGATGTTTGTGATAATTTCCACACAAGAATTGCAGTTTTAAGTGAATTTTCATGCAGTTAATTGGCATTTCAGATTAGATTTAGTTTTGAGGCTTTTGGGGAATAGTTCCTGTAGTATATATTGTTAATATTCATAACAAATGCTGTTCTTTATTATTTAGTACAGCTGACACCATTGTATGTAAATCAGAAAATTGATGGTTTTGCAGCAAATTAATCATTCTTATTTTGTAAATAAAACATTGGCTTGTGATTATGCTAGTGACGATCAGCAAGCAGACCTGTCTGTTCACCTTTGAAATCATAGAACAGTGGGTTGAGACTCTTGTGCCTTTTCATTTACAGGCAAATTATTAGTAATCTTATAAGTGTGAACTCTTTGAGTGGAGATATTTACAAGCAAGTTTTTCTTTGGAAATCCCTTTTGGGGTTGGGATGGGGCCTCTTGAGTCAAGATCCTTGTAAAGTACCACTTGGAAAATTTACTTTTGTTAATACTGCATCATTGGTGTAGTTGGTGTTTTCAGTGTCAGTGTTGCCTTTGAAGTCAGGATTGTGGTTTTAGCTACTTGGGGAACATTTTAGTGTGGCAGAATTAATTTCTTGTAATAAATTTTCTTTTGTGGAAAATATCTCAAATTTGAGTTGATATTTCTGTAATTAGTAGGTGGCCTTCATGGAATGGTATTATCAGTCTTGGTGAATGATGAACCCTCTTTCGTTTCTTATTAAATGTGGAAGATGATATGCTTATGATGGCATTTTCTTAAAGTAGTCAGACAAGTAGGCAGGTGATATTTATGAAATAGAGATAAAGAGCAGCTGTGTAGCAGGCTCCAAGATTACTCATGAAGCATACTTCTTCCATGTGTGTGTTGGTAAACTTGCCCACTGTCCTCTGTACCTTTGACATGGTATGATGATTGTTTGAGGCTGCTTAAGAACTGGTTGCCCAGTTGAATATTGTAGATTTTCTTACAGATATCTATGCATAACCTGACAGTATCTTTTCAATGTGGAGTCATTTATAAGTTCTTTGATGTAGAATTGTTCATGTTTGTAGATGTGCTGTTTAGTGGTGTAATATATTCTGACTACATATCATACTTGATTTTACATCTGTAGATGTCACTTGTTATTGTAGTTTAACTTGAGTAACATCCTGATTAACATGCCAGATGGTTTCAGTGACTGTTTTTGCAGACTTTTATTATGCTGAGCATTTAAGTTAAATTAAGATAAGTGATGGATTGTCTCAGTCATTGAATTTTATGACTGCACTTTCTTGATGAATTTTAGATGATGTGTGCTGTATATAAGGTGAAATGTTGCAGTGAGTAATGAAAGGAACGATTTAGAGCGGTGGCTACTGATATTATATGAAGTCATACATTTAGCACTGTGATAGCCAGAGTTCAGTCTTTGACATTAATATTTGACAAAGTCACATGAACAGTGTATGCCTTGGATTACAGGGATTCTTGAAAGAAATTTTACACTTCAGTGAAAAATAAGTAGAAATTGCATTTTACAGTAATTTTACAACGCTATTGTTAGTACATAGGTTTCCCCTGCTTTGATTGGTGCAGTTCAGATCTACAATTTTGTGAGAACAAAGCAAGTGCCTCTTTTCAAACTTTACATGATGTGCCTCCTAAGTGGCATGCAAGAGACACTATAAGTTTGGTAAAAAGCCTTTCTTTTAGTTGAATATTGTGATATCGAGATCTAAGCGGTCAGCAGGATCACATACTCTGAGGTTAAAAAAGTGGCCAGGCTACTCATCAAGTGTGTAAGGATGGTATAGGTTGGCAGGTATGCACCAAGTTGGTGACCTACCAAACATAATCAAAGTCTAGTGCACTTGCAGTATGTATTTATTCCCTGAAAAAAGGGTCTGAGAAATAAGATGGTGGACTAACTATCTGACTGCTGTTTACCAATGCTGCACAAGTATATAGTGTGGGAAATTTATAGGAATAGAGTTCCTACAAGCAAAAATACTTGTAACATTTTAGACTAAGACCACTGTGAAATAGGTCTGTAACAAAACCCATTTTTTTTTAAGGCATGCTAGGGATAGAGTGCACTGGAACTAAGGATATATGTAAGGCATGCAAGGGATAGAGTGCACTGAAACTAATGATGTATGTAAGGCATGCAAGGGATAGAGTGCATTGGAACAATACGGTATACTTGGGTCAACATGCTGTCAATGGACAGAACCAGGCCGTGTGAAGTGTCTGAGGTAAATCATGGAAAGGTCTGTGGGAGGTGTGGTTTCATTGCATATGTGGTTTTCAGCATATGTGGCCTTTCTTTGTCTGTTTTTGGTGCTACCTCACTAATGCAGGAAATGATCAAGTATGAAGATATATATATACAAAAGCATTACATAATATAATGTATAGTGATAACTTTATGCCATAGGTATCACCTACTGCTTTGCATCACAGGTAATGCCATCAAAACACCGAAGAATGCTGCACCATACATATAATATTTCCTTTTTCAAGTTGATGGTTGCTTCTATTGTTGATGTTTTTGTGGTTATTGCACTTGCCAACTTTCCTGTATGTGGTTCTTCTTATCAAAAGCTCCTCATTAAGAAGCACAAGAAGAATGTAAGACCTGAAACCAGACTGGAGGTGCCTTGGTGACTTGAAAGTAGAGATGGCCATGGTATAGTTGGCTATATGTTTAACCCGAGCTAGTCAAGTGTACAGTTTATAGGATTGTAGCCAAGATTAATGACCCTGTTGCCCAGTGAACTTCATTATTGATGAAGAGTAAGAAGTAGATTAATTGAGGAGATGGAGAAAGTGACTGCTGTTGCTAGCTGATGACTCTGACTCTACATTATCTTATACTTAGAGATGCTTCATGTCATCCTTCATGACAGTCATCAGTTATCTAGTACAAGGAAAACCATTGTGTTTGATGAGCCATTTATACTTCATTTCTGTTGAATTTTTTTATCGTACGTAATATGTATTATCCCTGGGGATAGGGGAGAAAGAATACCACCCATGTTTTCCCTGCATATCATAGAAGATGACTAAAAGGGGTTGGAGTGGGGGCTAGAAATCCTTCCCTTCCCCTTCTGTTTTACTTTTCCAAAAGAAGGAACAGAGGAGGTCAAATGAGAGTTTTTCCCTTTAAGGCTCTGTCATCAGTTTTTAATGCAACCATGCTAATGCGGGAAATGCTGAGTATATATACATATATAAAAATCTTGATGTATATGTGTGACAGTATTCGTGCTTGCTTTGTCGGTTAGTGAGAGCACAGTATATATTATTTGGTGTTAGACAGGATCTGGAACATATTTCGCTTTGTACTGTATTGAGAGTGGCTCACTTTTAATAGCATTTTTTCATAATGCACCGCACATATATAACAGGGGAGACCTATGTGTCAAAGTCAGTAAAAATGCAGTATATGTACCCTATAAAATAGATGCACAAAATCATTTGTTTCTCAGTTGCTCAGTCACTGTGATGAAAATTTATAGGCACAGGAAAATAAATTCTTCCCAAACAAACATGAGTCACACTCCTGCTTATACTCTGGACATCACCCATCACTATAACACTATAAACACTGTTTCAACATATCCCAAGATTCTTCTTGCCCATGATGCAACTACCATAAAGAAGACACCAAGCTCTTCCTACTCAAATGCACAGACCTTTCCATGATTTACCCCAGATGCTTCACATGCCCTGGTTCAGTCTTTTGACCCCAGTATATCACGTTGTTCCAGTTCACTCTATTCCTTGCATGCCTTCTCCCTCATGCATGATCAGACCTCTATCGTTCAAAATCTCTGTCACTCCATCCTTTCATCTCCAGTTTGGTCTCCCTGCACTCCTTGTTCCTCCACTTCTGGCACATATAGCCTTTTTGTTAACGTTTCCTTACTCTTTCTCTCCTTTTGTCCAAACCATTTCAGCACACCCTCTTCTGCTGTCTCAACCACACTTTTTATTACCACAAATCCCTCTTACCCTTTCATCACTTTCTAGGTCAAACCACCTCACACCACACACTGTCTACATACATTTTATTTCCAAAACATCCACCTTCCTCTGCACAGCCTCTGCCTCGCATCTTTTTGATATTGTTGGAACTACTATACCTTCAAACATACTTATTTTTACCCTCTCTTTCCACACATTCTCCAGCGCTCATAGACTTTTGCCCCCTTCACCCACACTGTGACTCACTTCCACTTCCATTCTTTCATTTGATGCCATGTCCACTCCCAGATATCTAAAACATTTCACTTTTTCCAACTTTTCTCCATTTAAACTCACCCCCAACTAAATTGTCTCTCATCCCTGTTAAACCAAATAAGTGCAGTTTCTCAATCAAATCTGCAACCAGTGCTGTATCATCGGTAAGCAAATAACTTACCTCCCATGCCCTTTCATCCCTCATAGGCTGCATACTCACCTTTCTCTCCAAGACTCTTGCATTTACCTCTCTCGCTACCCATCCATAAACAAATTAAACAGCAATGGTGACATCACACACTCCTGCCACAGACCATCCTTTACATGGAACCATTGATTCTCCTCTCTTCCTGTTCATACACATCCCCTACACCCTTGATAGAAACTCACTGCTTTTAGCATCTTTCCTCCTACACAGTATATTCTTAAGATCTTCAACAAGACATCTCTGTCATCCTGGAAGCAAACATCTGATCCACACGTCCTGTATGACTTTGGAACCACGCTGTTCCTCCCCAGTCTGATGATTTGTATATACCTCAACCCTTTCTCTCACTACCCTCGCATACAACTTACCAGGTACATTTAAATTTACACCTCTATAGTTTGAACATTCACTCGTCCCCCCCTTGCCTTTTTACAATGACACTATACATGTATTTTGCCAATCCTGAGGCATTTCACCATGATGTAAACATATGTTTAAAATTCATAGCAACCAATCAACGACAGTCATTCTCTTTGTAAAAGAATTCCACTGCATTACCATCCACTTCAGCTGCCTTGCCACACTTCATCACCACCTCTTCTGTCTTCACCAAACCACTATCCATGACCTTCTTTCTTTGCATACTACCTTGACCCAAACACCCTACACTTGCCACCCATTTGCCAAACACATTCAGCAGTCCTTCAGAATACTCACTCTATCTCCTCCTTACTTCATCACCTGTTCATACTTCACCTTTTGTCCCCTTCACCGATGTTCCCTTTTGTTCTCTCGTTTTCGCACATAATTAGCCTCCTTCCAAAATGTCTTTTTATTTTTCGTAAAGTTTATGGATAACTAGCTCACTCCAATTCTCATTTGCGTCTTTTTCAATCCCAGCACCTTCCTCTTGGCCTCCTGCCACTTTCTTATATACATCCCTCCAATCGTTTTCACTCCTTCCCTGTAGGGACTGCCTGAACACCTCTCTTTCCTCTCTCAATAACAACTTTGTTTCTTCATCCCATCATTCACTAGCCTTTCTAATCTGCCTACCTCCCACCTTTTGCATGCCTCATACATCTTTTGTATACACCAACACTAGTCCCCTAAATACCTCCCATTCCTCACCCACTCCCATTGCTTCATTTACTTTCACCTTTTGCCATTCTTCAGTTGATTTCTCTGGTGTTGCTTCACAGTGTCTTTTCCAAGCTCACTTATTCTTACCACTATCTTCTTATTGACATTGTTTCCTCTTTTCTGAAAACCTTTACAGTCTTCACCCTTGCCTAAAGAAGATAGTGGTCTGCCCTTCTCAGCATATTTACATTCAAAAGTCTCTCTTTTACATACTTATCAGTTAATATGTAATCCAATAATGCCTGCATACCATGTTTCCTACTCACATACATATACTTGGATATGTCATTCTTTTTAAGATAGGCATTCCTAGTCGCCAGTCCTTTTTCAGTACACAGCTCCACAAGCTGTTCATAATTTCCATTCATAATATTGAATACCTCATGCTCCCTAATTATACCCTCAACTGCCACATTACTCACTTTTGCATTTAAATAACCTATCACAGATACGTGGGCTCTTACGTCAAAACTGCTGACCGATTTTCTCAGCTGCCTCCCAACCACTTGCCTGTCATGATTGTTCTTCTCATTGCCAGGTGCATAAGCACTCATGATTATCCATGTTTACCTACATCAGTTTAGGACTCACTTTTTTAATACTCTTTCACCCTAACAACTCCTGCTTCATTAGTAGTGCTACTCCTTCTTTTCCTCTTATCTTCTCACCAACCCCTGAGTTCACTACTGAGACATTTCCAAACCACTTTTTCCCTTTACCATTAAGCTGTGTCTCAGTCAGAAACAAAAGATTCAGGTTTCTTTCCAGAAACATACTACTTATCTCTTGTCTCTTCTCATCTTGGTTACACCCACACACATTTAGACACTTCAGCCTGAGTCTTTGAGGAGGATGAGCTTTCCCTGCTTGGCTCCTTCTGTTTTGTCGTTTAGAAATTGAATTACAAGAATTGGGATGTTCTCAGCCTCCTGCTCCCCCTTCCTTAAGTCACCTTTTACAACATGAAGGGAACATGGAGGTAGAATTTTCTCTCCTACCCCAGGGATAGGGAGCTGTGGTTTTAGTGCAGTACACTTGACAGCTAGAGACTGAGTGTGAACGAAAGTGGCCTTTTTGGTCTGTTTTCCTGGCACAACCTTTCTGAAGCAGGGGGTAGCGATGCTGTTTCCTATGGGGCAAAGTAGCGCCAGGATTGGATGAAGGCAAGCAAGTATTAATATGTCCATGTGTATATATGTACAAGTCTTTGTATGTGTATGTATATGTATATATGTTGATATGTGTATATATATGTATGTATTTGTGCAAGTATGGGCATTTATGTATATATATGTACATTTGAATGGGTGGGCCGTTCTTTGTCTGTTTCTTAGTGCTACCTCACTGATGTGGGAAATGGCAATCAAGTATAATGATTTATAAGTTTATTGAGTGTTCCTGGTAAGTTATATGGGAGGGTAATGATTGAGAGGGTGAAGATATGTACAGAACATCAGATTGGGGAAGAGCATTGTGGCTTCAGAAGTGGTAGAGGATGTACGGATCAGGTGTTTGCTTTGAAGAATATGTGTGAGAAATACTTAGAAAAACAGATGGATTTGTGTGTAGCATTTATGGATCTGGAGAAGGCATATGATAGAGTTGATAGAGATGCTCTGTGGAAGGTATTAAGAATATATGGTGTGGGAGGCAAGTTGTTAGCAGTGAAAAGTTTTTATCGAGGATGTAAGGCATGTGTACGTGTAGGAAGAGAGGAAAGTGATTGGTTCTCAGTGAATGTAGGTTTGTGGCAGGGGTGTGTGATGTCTCCATGGTTGTTTAATTTGTTTATGGATGGGGTAGTTAGGGAGGTGAATGCTAGGGTTTTGGAGAGCGGGGCAAGTATGCAGTCTGTTGTGGAGGAGAAAGCTTGGGAAGTGAGTCAATTGTTGTTCGCTTATGATACAGTGCTGGTGGCTGATTCGGGTGAGAAACTGCAGAAGCTAATTCTGCCTTCTAGTTTCAGCTTGAGGGAAGCTTATAGTTTTGCCTTCTAGTTTCTGCTTGAGGGAAGCTTATAGTTCTGCCTCCTGGTTTCAGCTTGAAGGAAGCTTATAATTCTGTTTCCTAGTTTCATTTATCATTACTTTTATCACGTTAGTACAATATGCACTTTACCACAATGGTCTTCCCCAGTATTGTAGAATTATTATTACTAGTGCTTATTGTAGAATTATTATTACTAGTGATTATTGTAGAATTATCATTGCTCGTGATTATTGTAGGATTATCATTACTAGTGATTATTGTAGAATTATTTTTACTAATGATTATTGTAGAACTATTTCCAGTGATAATCGTACATTTATTACTAGGGATTATTGTAGAATTATTATTAGTGATTATTATTAGTGATTATTGTAGAATTATTACTAGTGGTCATTGTAGAATTATTACTAGTGATTATTGTAGAATTATTACTAATGATTATTGTAGAATTATTACTAGTGATTATTGTAGAATTATTACTAGTGATTATTGTAGAATTATTACTAGTAATTATTGAGTCTAGTCTGTGTATTGGAGTGAAATGATTTATTTTTAACTTATTTGGAGAAGTTGATGTGGCAGCAGAAGTGAAGGAATTAGCCACACTCTGTATTTCTTAAAGATATCGACTGAGCTTCTGACTTGGTCATGTAAGTTATCTCTTTAAATTTATCTCTCTATATTCCTCTCTTGTTTTTCTCCTTCCCCCCCTTAGGTCACGCCTCATCATTTAACCCAGCTCAGGCCTCGTCCTTATAACACCCGGTCGATCGAGCAGGAAGATATGTGTTGGAGGAAGTCGACTGTAATCTCCCGGATGTTTCATGGGATGTGGGAGACACAGGTCACTTGTGGGAAAAAGAACTTCATCATATCTCGCACCAGGGAACCTTTCACCTGGCTGACCCTGTCTGTTGTTCCCTCAGGCAACACCACTTTGCTCCAAGTAAGTGGCACAAGCATTGCTTCATCCATCTCTTGAGTTATGCTGGAGTATCATCTATGTATAGGTGTTGGGCCATCTATTTTCTGTCTGTCTATCTGTCTGATACCTGTTCTCAGCAGAGGGGACTCCCTCAAGGGATGGCTTGGTGCCCACTGCCCCCCAAAAAATAAGGGGCCTCCATGACTGGTTATCTCCATTGGTCCTTCTCAGGCCACTGGCAGAGGGCCAAGTCTAGTGCAGTGATTGTGTAGAGGAATCTACCTCATGTGTTTATCTACTACATCTACCTAATGTGTCTACCAACTACTTCTACCTAATGTGTTTACCTGCTACATCTACCTAATGTGTCTACCTAATGGTCCTACTGACTACATCTACCTAATGTGTCTACCAACTACATCTATTTAATGTGCCTACCAAATGTTCCTACCCAGTGATCTAACCTACTACTTTTACCTAATGTGTCTACCTGATATCCCTACCTACTTCTTCTACCTCATGCCCTTGTTCAAATGTTCCTCCCTTCTACTTCTATCTACTGCTTCTACCATTTTACCAAAGGTAGAGTTCTTGTAGGGTGTTCACTGCTGGTAGATTAAGAATTATGAAGAATGAGTTGTTTAAGTGTTGTCTGGTGTGGTTTGTGTGACAAAGAAGAGATTGTGTGTTTGTGGGCAGACTGCCACCAATCCATATGTGTAGGGGAGGCAGAAAGAAAATACAGTTACCTGAGTCAGAGGAGTGGAAATTGACAACCACTGTAGTACTGGCTTACTATGTACAGCCCTCACTAACACTCCCTGTACATGTATATACTTATAGATATTCGAACTTATTATCCTTCATCCATTCCTGGCGCCACCCCACCCAACGGGAAACAGCATCGCCACCCCCTGCATCTGTGAGGTAGTGCCAGGAAAAAGGACAAAAAGGCCACATTTGTTCACATTTAGTCTCTAGCTGTCATGTGTAATACACCAAAACCACAGCTGCCTATCCACATCCAGGCCCCTCAAACCATTTCATGGTTTACCCCTGAAGTTTCACATGCCCTGGTTCAGTCTACTGACAGCAAGTCAACCCCAGTACACCATATTGTTCAAATTTACTCTATTCCTTGCACAACTCTGACCCTCCTGCATGTTCATGCCCTGATCACTCAAAATCTTATTCACTCCATCCTTCCACCTCCAATGTTGTCTCCTGCTTCTCCTTGTTCCCTCCTTCTCTGACACATATATCCTCTTTGTCTACCTTTCCTCACTCATTCTCTCCATATGTCCAAACCATTTCAACACTCTCTTCTGCTCTCTTTTATTACCACACATCTCTCTTACCCTTTCATTACTTAATCAAACCCCCTCACACCACATATTGTTCTGAAATATTTAATTTCCAACACATCCACCCTTCTCCACACAACCTTATCTATAGCCCATGCCTCGCAACCATAAAATTTTGTTGGAACTACTGAACTACTATTCCTTCAAGCATACCCATTTTTGCTCTCCGAGGTAATGTTCTCTCTTTTCATACATTATTCATTGCTTGGCCACCTACCCCACCGTATGACTCACTTCCACTTCCATGATTCCTTTCGCTGCCAAGTCCACTCCCAGATATCTAAAACACTTCACTTCCACCAATTTTTCTCCATTCAAATGTACATCCCAATTAACTTGTCCCTCAACCCTGCTGAACCTAATATTCTTGCTTTTATTCATATTTACCCTCAACTTTCTCCTTTCACACACTTTTTCAAACTCAGTCACCAACTTCTGCAGTTTCTCACTCAAATCAGCCACCACTGTTGTGTATATCATTACATGTTTTACATGTGACAGCTAGATCAGTGTGAATGAATGTGGCCTTTTTTGTCTGTTTTCCTGGCACTACCTTGCTGAGGGAGGGGGTAGCAATGCTGTTTCACTGCTTCTGGCAACTTACCTCACTCACCATATACTCATAAGACCTTCTATAAAGCATTTCTATCAACCTCATCATATGCCTTCTCCAGAATCATAAATGCCACATACAAATCATCGGTTTTTCTAAGTATTTCTCCCACATTAGTGAGGCAGGGCCATGAACAGACAAAGAAAAGGTTTCAGTTGTTCTTATTCTTTTAATTGTCATTTGTAATGTATATAAAATAGCCCCATATCCACAACCAGACCCAAAGACATTTCCCCTGGCTGTTTCATATGCCCTTTATGTCACCAGCAGTATACCCCATCATTCCAATTCACTGTTAACCATTGCACACCTTTCAAACCCGCCCCTCACCCCCTGCATATTCATGGCCCAAGCTCTCAAAAATCTTTTTCACTCCAACCTTCCATCTCCAGTTTGGTCTTCCCATTTCCCTTGTTCCCTTGACTTTTGGCACATATATCCACTTTGTCAACTCATTCATTCTTTCCATATGTCCAAACCATTTCAGTACACCCTCTTCAGCCCTCTCATCCATACTGTTCTTATTACCACAGTTCTCTCATACCCCATAATTTCTCACTTGATCAAGCCTCCTAACACCACATATTGTCCTCCAACATTTCATTTTCAAAATGTTCTCCTTCCATACATTTTCATATATAGTCCATTCCTTGCATCTGTATACTTTCACTGGGATGACACCACTTCCAAACATTACCATTTCCACCCTCCTAGATAGTGATCTCTCTTTCCACATATTCCTTAATGTTCCCAGGACCTTTACCCTCTCACCCACCTTTGACTTACCTCTGCTTCATGATTCCTTTCTGCTGTGTTCACTATCATTTATTTAAAGCACCTCATTTCCTCATTTCCCTTCAAACTTATACTCCATCTAACCTGTTTCTTTGCACTGCCAAACATAATGGCCTTGCCCTTATTCACAATCACCCTCAACTTTCTCACATTCTCCCAAACTCGGACATTAACTTCTTCAGTTTCTCACATTAACTTCTTCAGTTTCTCACTCAAATCAGCCACCAGTACCATGCTGCCGGACAATTGACTCACTTCGTAGGCTCCTTCACCCACTACAGACTGCACACCTCACCAAAACACTTGCATTTACCTCCCCCACTACCCATCCATAAGAATTTGAACAGCCAGTGATATCACCTATCCATGTCACACCCACCTTCACAAGGAACCACTCAACTTCCTCTATACCTCCTCACAAACATACCTTACTTTCTTGTTGAAAACTCCTCACTGTTCTAATAGCTTTCCTTTCATAACATATATTTGTACACCTTCCTCAAGGCATCTCTGTCTACCCTATATATAACGTAGTTTCTCTAGACTCCAGGTCCATAAATTCCACACATGAATCACTCTGTTTCTCCATATTTCTCCCACACACTCTTCAGTGCAAACAGCTGTTGCACACATTCTCATATGCTTTCTCCAAATCTTTCAATGCCACATACAAATCCTTTTGTTACTCCGAGTATTTCTTACATACATTCTTTAAGGCAAAAACATTATGCAAACATCCTCCACCACTCTTGAAACCACATTGTTCTTCCCCATTCTGATGCTTTGTGCATGCCACCACCCTCTCAATCACCACTCTTCCTCACACTTAACCAGGTACACTCAACTAACTTATGCCTCTGTAATTCGTACTCTCCATGTAATCCACCAGGGCTCAGGCATTTCCACATCATCCAAAACATATTGAAAATCATTACTGAGCAATCAACAACACAGTCACCCCTTTTCATATGAAATTCAACTTCAGTACTATCCATAAATGTATATATATTTTTTTATTACTCCAAGTCCAATTTTTGTGAGAGTCCTGATATTACCCAGAATGTTTTCTGAAGTCTCCTGCAGCCCAGTGCTGTGCTACTTTCAGTAGCAGGGAAATGTAGACTCCTTTAGAGTGAAAATCCTTTGACAAGACTGTATTCTAGTTGATACAGCCTTGCCAGAGGTAACTCTTCACTTGTGGTGTAACCTCAGGCAGGTGAAGTTTAGTAAAGCCTGCATATGTATATTTATTTAATTATGTATTTTGCTTTGTTGCTGTCTCCCGCATTAGTGAGGTAGTGCAAGGAAACAGACAAAAGAAATGGCCCAACCCACCCACATACACATGTATATACATACACGTCCACACACGCAAAT
>JAUUDZ010414626.1:0-14808 GCA_032361705.1 Panulirus versicolor | reverse complement strand
AGAGACTGAGTGTGAACGAAATACACAGAAATACACATGTACATATTCATACTTGCTTGCTTTCATCCATTTCTGTCGCTACCCCTCCCCACAGGAAGCAGCATCGTTACCTCCCACTCAGCGAGGTAGCGCCAGGAAAACAGACAAAAAGAGCACCTTCGTTCTCACCCAGTCTGTAGCTGTGATGTTGTAATGCACTGAAACCACAGCTCCCTATCCACATCTAGGCCCCTTAGACATTTTCATGGTTTACCCCAGATGCTTCATATGCCCTGGTTCATTTCATTGACAGCATGTTGACCCTAGTATACGACATCATTCCAATTCCTTGCATGCCTCTAAGACCCTCCTGTATATTCAGGCCCCGATTGCTCAAAATCTTTTTCACTCCATCCTTCCGCCTCCAGTTTGGTCTCCCACTTCTTGTTCCCTCCACTTCTGACACATATATCCTCTTTGTCAATCTTTTCTCACTCATTCTCTCCATATGTCCAAACCATTTCAACACACCCTTTTCTGCTCTCTCAACCACACTGTTTTTATTTCCACACATCTCTCTTGCCTTTTCATTAGTTACTCGATTAAACCACCTGAAAACCACATATTGTCCTCAAACATTTCATTCCCAACACATCCATATGGGTCATTAATGGATCTGGGGAAAGCATATGATAGGGTTGATAGAGATGCCTTTTGAAGGTCTTAAAAGTGTTTGGTGAAAAAGGATCGGTAATAGAAGTGAGAGGTTTTTATCAAGCAAGTAAGGCATGTGTATGAGTAGGAAGAGAGGAGAGAGTGGTTCTAAGTAAAGGTTAGTCTGCGGCATGGGTGTGTGATGTCACCATGGCTGTTTGATTTGTTCATGAATTCGGTGGTGAGGGTGGGTAATGTTAGAGTCTTGGAGAGAGGGGTGAGTATGCAGTCTGTAGGGTATGGGAGGGCCCAGGAAGTGTCAGTTGTTGTGTGCTGATGATACAGCACTAATGGCATATTTGAGTGAGAAACTACAGACATTGGTGACTGAGGTTGTAAGTGTGTGTGAAAGGAGGGAGTTGAGATTAAATGTGAATAGAAGCAAGGTTATTAAGTTTTGCAAAGTGGAGATTATTAGTTGGGATATAAGTTTGAATGGAGAAAAATTTGAGGAAGTGAAGTGTTTAAGATACCTGGAAGTGTACATGGCAGTGCATAGAACTATGAAAGTGGAAGTGAGTCATGGGTTAGATAAGGGGATGAAGGTTCAGGGAGCATTAAAAGATGTGTGGAAAGAGAGACCGTTATCTGAGAGAGCAGAAATAGGTATGTTTGAAGGTATAGTAGTCCTGACAACTTCATGTGGATGTGAGGTATGGACTGTAGATGATTTTGTGCAGAGGAGGGTGGAGGTGTAGGAAATGAAATATTTAAGGGCTATATGGTGTGAGTAATTTGATTAACAAAAAGATAAGAGAGAGGTGTGGTAAGGAAAAAAGAGTGTGGTTGAGAGAATGAGTGAGGAATGGTTTACAAATAGGTTATGTGTCAGAAGTGGAGGAGCAAGGAGAAGGGGAGACCGAATTGGAGATGGAAGGATGGAGTGAAAGAGATTTTGAATGATCAGGGCCTCATCATTCAAGAAGGTTAAAGGTATGCGTAGTATAGAATGAATTGAAATGATGTGGTTTACAGGGGTTGATTTGTTTTTATTGGACTGAACAGGGGCATGTGAAGTGGCTGGTGTTTACTAGGGAAAATCTGTAGGGCCTGGTTGTGGATAGGGAGCTGTGGTTTCGGTGAATTGCACACGACAGGTAGAGAATGGATATTAGTGAATGTGGCCATTTTTATATAGATCAGTAAATGAGTAAATAAATGAATGATGGTTTATTGGAAGTAGCCACCCATTCAACTGAAAATTCACTGTTGAGGTATTACGTATATTACAGAACTGGGTCATAATAGTTATTAGTAAACTATTTGTACAAGAGCTTTAAGATTGGGGCGAGTTGAATATTTTCACACTTTGGATAAGCGTAGGGGTGAGTTACATTTAGATACCACCCTGCTAGGGCTCACTAATGTGGAAAATGGTGATGAAGTATGAAGAAAAACTTAATCATGTTTGAGGCTTCAGTTGGTTCATGATACTGTAGTATTGAATAAATTTCATTAAATTGGGAACTTTTGTCAGTTTTGGAATTTCAATGTTTTTTTTAGTTGCTTACCACAGTAATGTTGCTAATTGTTGTTATCTCTTTTTACATAGGTAATGGGATACAAAGGTCCTGCTGTGGTGGTTGTGTCATGTGTAACAGTGGACCCACCCTATCGTCCACATCCTCACAATCTGGTGGGGAAGGAGGGTTGTAAAAAGGGTGTATGTACAATGACCATCGGCAATGATTCCATGCAATGTGTTTTTAGCAACTTGGGCATTCAATGTGTCAAAAAACGTGATGTGGAGGATGCTCTTAAACTAAGAGAAGAAATACGCGTTGATCCTTTTCAAAGTAAGTACAACACCATTCCACATTCTTACATTTCTTTTTATTTGCACTATCAAGATGCAACATAGTTTATTTCAAATTTGAGTACATTCTTATATGCACCTGTCTTCATCTATTTTCAGTGTGTAATGACTTTTTTTTTTACCACTATCAGGAAATCCTGACATTGATTAAATTATATCAATTTAAAATCAGTATTTCTCAAAAGTGAAATACCTATCTCAAAAGAATTGAACTAAAGACCATTCAGAAATGAAAAACTTTCTGTTGACATGACATTAACTTTTGAAATTGGCCTTTCCTTATGAGAATTGGATATGCCTAAACCTAATTTTGAAAACAATTTGTTTTAGACAGTTTGCAAATAAAGCTGTCAAAGAATTATGTGGTTTTATAAATTGTTTCAACTATAGTGATAGTTTACTTTGAGCTATAGATAATTTCCTGGCTTTATTTCCTGCTTGTTCAAACTTGTTTTGAGCATTGTTTATGATATTTCAGTCAACAAAATAAAGTGGTTTGTTGTCTTCTGAAATTGTAGGTCTGATTAGGTTCTGTTATGTACTGTTTTACTGGCTCTAGCATTGACTGTTTATTCAGTTTATGGAAGGTGATTTGAAAGCAGCAGCTTCCAAACTTTCACACTGCTTTTCAAGATGTTTTAGAAATGAGTACTTGAATCCTATAGGGCAGGTGGTAACCACATTGCTTTGGATGAGCGGCTGGGATAAAGAGAACTAGGATGGAGTGTTGTGAAAGAGTGTTGTGAAGTGTCATCTATGAGAAGAGAGACATTTTAGCAGAAGAAAGTTGTTTGAGATGTGATTGACTTATGTCTTATGCAAGTCTTATGGTGGTAGAGACTGACCCAACTGCCACTCTGCTCCTAGAGAAGCCATGCCTTACAGTCAAAAGTCCCTGTAAGCACACTACACTGGACACATATGTGTCCTTTATTACACTACATCGTCAAGAATGCATCAAGCAACACTGATGATCCTTGAACACAATTTCTGTGAATGTTATAAGTATATTGTGCTGTGTTACTTTGTGATTATCAGTGAACCTTTAAAAATCTGGTTTGTGTAATGGAAAGCTCTTTTAACTCAGATCATCAGTTTGTGTTCTTTTCATAATTCATGCATTACATAACCTTCCTGAAAGTATATTACCACATATTTTCTTCACTAAAGTTCATAAAAGAAAATTTGAAAAATTATTTACATTTTCTCCCTTTATGAGTAATGCTGACTGGATATTTCAAGTGGGCTTTGGGACACACCATTTATCTCCCTTGGTTGCAAGGGTTGAATGTAGCCAGGCAATGGGCACTTTAATTATGTGTTAGGGAGGATATGACCTTCATCATGGCTGTCAGTGACCAGGCAGACATGGTCTACAGTGACATGGTTGGAGTTAACAGGGAGAGGAATGATGAATGTCTGCAAAACTTTTCTGTATTATTGAGTGAAGAATGAGCTGTTGTTTTCATCAGTAATGCTCCAACCCACAGTTCCATGGAAAATGTTGGAGATGTCCTAGTGCTGAAGTTTCCCTCATATGGCACCTTTCTGAACCTTGTTGAAAACTGCTTCTCCAAAATCAAGTGTGAGGTGAAATAAAAGTTGTGCTAAGTACAGGAATTATTGAATGACCAAGAAGCATTTCGAGCCATAGGCCACACTTTGAAGGTGTGGAGGGAGCAGCACCTATTGTATAACCAAGATGGCTTTAGGTGGAAACATAGATAAAATTAGTTGGTAAAAATGTTGAGCGGGAGCGTTAGGTAGAAGTAGTGAGTAAGAACATTATGTTGGAACATCTACAAACACTGTGCTATACTTGCCGTCTGGCTGTTGGTAAAATAAATCTCAAGGGTAAAGGAGAAGAATGGATTGGAAATGCCCAAAGAATAAAGTTGGGGTTTCAAAGAATAAAGTAAGGTGCTTGTGAGAGGGCAGACTTAAGGTAGGGGTAGCATTACTGCTGAATCAGGAGTCGTGGGAGTGTGTGAGTCAGCGAAGGAAGTGAATTGTAGACTGATATAGGAAAAAATGAAAATTGATTGTGAGATGGGTGACTATTAGGCCTTATGCGCCTATCTATAAGAAGAAAGATCATGAAAGGCAATTGTTTTGAGGTCAGGTGAGTGAGTGTGTCAGTAGTTTTGATGCAAGAGATTTGGTATTAGTGATGGGTGATTTGAATGCAAGGGTAAGTAATGCAGCAGTTGAGGATATCATTTGGGGGTATAGGGTCTTCAGTATTATGAATGGAAACGGTGAACAGCTTTTAGAATCATGTGCAGAAAATGGCTTGGTGATTGGGAAATACCTGGTTGAAAAAGAATGACATACACAAGTGTATGTATATGAGAAGGAAAGATGGTAAGTGAGCATTATTGTATTTCATTCTAATTGATAGGTATGCAAGAGAGATACTTTTGGATGTGATTGTGTTGAGAGGGGCAGTTGGTGGGCACTTTCTTGTGAAGGCGAGGTTAATGGTGTTGAAAAAACTGAGAACAAATGGGAACAGCAGTGAAGGGGTAAATGGGGAAGTGGTAACTGATGGTGTTGAAGTATGGAGATGGAGTATGTTGAAAAACTGCTGAATGTTTTTGATGATAAGATGGCAGATGCAGGATGTTTGGAATTGGGTGGTATGATAGGAGAGAGTCAAGGAGGGTGGTTTGGTGAGGAAAGAAGAGATAGTGAAATCCTTATATATGATGAAATGTGGCAAGGCGGCTGAAGTGGATGTTATTGCTGTTGAATTTCTTAAGAAAGCAGGATAACTTTGTTGTTGATTGGTCATCTAGGATTTTCACTGTATGTATGGATCATGGTAAGGTCTTTGATGATTAGTGGAATGCATGTGTAACGCATGGGGGATAAAGGTGAGTGTTTAAATTATAGGGGTATAAGTTTGTTGAGTGTGCCTGGTAAGTGGTATGGGTGGTTAGTGATTGAGATAGTAAGGGCATGTACTGAGCATTGTAGACTGGGGAGGAATAGTTTGGTTTCAGAAGTAGTAGAGGATATGTAGATCAGGTGTTTGCTGTAAAGAATGTGTGTGAGAAATACTTAGAGAAACAGATGTGTTGCATGTGGCATTTATGGATCAGGAGAAAGCATATGATAGGGTTGATAGAGATGCCTTGTAAAAGGTTTTAAGAATATATGGTGTGGAAAGAAAGCTATTAGAAACAGTGAAAAGTTTTTATCAAGGATGGAATGCATGTGTGTGTGATTAAGAAGAGATGGGAATGAATGGTTCCAAGTGAAGGTTGGTCTGTGGTAGGGTTGTGTGATGTCACCATGACTGATTAATTTGTTTATGGATGGAATGGTGAGAGAGGTAAGTGCAAGAGTCTTGTAGAGAGGGGTGAGTAGTAATTGCATAAGTTGATGGCTAAGTCTGGAAGACTGTGAAAGAAAGAAGTTGAGAATAATGTGAAGAAAAGCAAGGTTATTAGCTTGAATGGAGAGAAATTGGAGGAAATGAAGTGTTTTATATATCTGGGATTGTAAGAAATGAATGTGGTATTTATTGATTTGGAGAAAGCATGCGATGGAGTTGATTGAGATGCCTTGTGGAAGGTCTTAAGAAGTATAGGTAGTTTGGTAGTAGTTGGTAGGCAGCATAGGACCAGGTACTGCTACTATAGAAAGTAAAGAAGCTTGGAATTGTGAAACGTATGCATTTCAGCACCTTGAGGGGTACTCTAGTTTTACTGGTGTAGCCAAGTCTCACCCTGCCTTCTTGTGGTGACATCGTTAGTACACCCCTTAGAGTTGGAACTAGAGGGGAAGGCATTGCCCAGTTACATATGGGCAATAGTTTTAGATTTGGACAAACACCTCAGGTGTACTGTTTTCTTAGTTTTTACAATTTTGGAGCTTTGCTGCCTCTGGAAACAGTGTGCTGTCAAGAGTGAAGCATAAGAGGCTAAGAAGCGGCACTGGAGTCTACCAGTTATGTCAAGGGTTGAAAGGCAAGAGAGATTTGGGGGTGATGGCGCTGAATGTGAATGGGATGACTGGGGAGAATAAAAGGAGGGAGATTTTGGAGAGGTTTTTAAAGTTGTAGCGTGGATGTGCTAGGGATTGGGGAAACCCATATCCTCAGGCAGGGTGTGTGCAGTGAAATTGGAAATAATGAATGCAAGTTATGGGAGGGGATGGAAGGAGGTGCTGTATGGATGGGAATGAATGAAAATTATTGGGGAAGAGGAAAAGAAGGATGTGCAATCCTGCTATCACCAAGAGTATGAGAGGGCATTACAGAGAATGGATGGAATGGATCAAGAATAGTGTGGGTGAAAAGAAAGATTTGGGTTGTGAAATATGCATGGGTTTGTGTACCTTCTCCTGTGATTGTGAAGACTGTACGAGATAAGGATGAAATGAAGCTTTTCTGGAGGAATTTGAATAACTGTGTAAATGGTTTTGAGAATGAGAGAAACATGATCGTGTTAGGTAATATGAATGCGAAAGTGGGATGTGATGGAATTGGAGAGATAGTAGGTAAATGGGGAGTGTTTGGAGTAAATGAGAATAGAAGCTATCTTGTTGATGTTTGTACAGGGGTTTTATTCCTTGTGAACATCTTTTTTCAGTGCAAAATGATCCACAGATATATATGGATGAGGAATGATGGAAGAGAAGAGCAAAAGGCTTTGATTGACTAAGTGGCAGTGGATGAAAGATTGAGAAAGGCTGTGCTGGGTGCTAGAGTCATGGGAGGATTCTTTTGAGATTGACCATTTCATGGTTCTTTTGGGGATCAGGATCAGGGAGAAACGGAGGTGTGGTGTAAGGAAGAATGGTGAGGTAAAAGTATTGGCAAGTGAGGAGATGAATCAGGAAAAATACAGGGAGGAGTATGAAAGGAAGGTAACTGAAAGCTTAGAAGGAAGTGCAGTGGATGTAGGAAAGCAGTAATTTGTGAATCAGGTGTTTTAAAATGGTTAGCTAAATACTAGTAAAGGTTGTAGAATCAGTAGTTGGATACAAGGTAGTGAATACAGGAATTAAAAGGGCAACGCATGGTGGAGAGAATAGATTAGAAATGTTGTGGAAGAGAAGAAAAAGGCATATGGTAGATTACTCAGTAGGAATGTACCAGTGGAAGTTCAGCAAAGGAGGAGGGAAGAATATAAAATATGTAAGCAGAATGTTGAGAAGCTGATAGAAAAAAGCAAAGAAAGAGTAGATGAAGATTTTGGGAGAAAGTTAAGTGAAAAGTTTTGGCATGATAAGAAACTATCCTGGAAGGAGGTGAAAAAGGAAAGAGGTGGATGTATGTGTGGAAATGTTGATGTGAGAAGTGAGGAAGGGGAATTGATGAATCAGAAGTAGGAAGTGAAAGGAAGATGGAAAGAGTACTTTGAATACTGATGAATGTGGGAGAATGGGAGGCATTAATTGTTACAGGCATGGTTATGGAGGATGGAAGGAGGATACAAGTGCAAGGGTCCATAGGAAAGAGGGAGGTAAGAAGGGCAATAATGAGGCTGAAGGTAGGAAAGGCACTTGAAGTGGATGGGATTATGGCTGAAATGCTGAATTATGAAGGTTGAAAGTGTGATGAAGGGGATGCATCTTATATGTAATTTAGCATGAAAACAGAGTAAGTAAAGAGCATGGGGGTTTTAGGAAAGATAGGGGATGTGTGGATCAGATTTTTGTTGTAAAGAGGACCGTGGAAAAGTGTGTAGTGAAAGGTAAGAAGTTGTATGCAGCTTTTATGGATCTGGAGGAACATATGACAGAGTCGAGTGGAGTGCTTTGTGGGATTTGTTAAGGATATATGGTATAGGAGGACAACTGTTGATGGTGTAAAAGCCTCCTGTAGAGGAGCAAATGCATGTGTAAGAGTGGATGGAGAGTTGAGTGAAAGTTTAGGGAGATATGTAGGTGTGAGGTAGGGCTGTGTGAAGTCACCATGGCTTTTTGATGTATATATGGATGGAGTGATAAGAGAGATGAAAGCAAAACAAGGGAAAAGAGGTGCAGAGATGGACTGTGTCAGTGAGATGTGGTAGCTAGTGGCAAGCCTGTTTGTGGATGATAACTGTGTTTACAGAGAGTGAAGAGGAGTTGCAAAAGTTTGTGTGTTTTATGATGTGTGTAAGTGGAGGAGATTGAAGGTAAATGCAAAGGTAAAGATAAAGTAATGGTGTTTGAAAGGAAAAGTGAGTGAAAATATAGATTTTGTAAAACCATATAGAGTGAAAGAAGAAAGTTTACTAAACTGTGCTGTGGATATGGGGAAAAAGACTAGATGAGGTGAGGGAATTTAAATACCTGGGAGCTGTCTTGGGCGAATGTGATGGCATGGAAGGAGAGATAGGGGAGGGAGCAGTACAGGTAGAAAAGTCACTGGGTTCCTTGATAGAATTATTAAAGGTAGAGGTGTAAGCATGGAAGTGAAGAAAGCATAGTCCTCCCAACCCTGACCTATGCAGCTGAAACATGGATGTGGAATGAAGCACAGAGGGCAATAATCCAGGCTGTGGAAATGAGTTGTTCGAGAAAAGCATGGGATGCGACTAGATGGAATGAAGAAAGAAATGAAAGTGTGTATGAGAGATGTGGTATGGCAAGGAATGCAGAGGGAATTGATTGTGGATGAGACATAATACTGTAAGGTTTTTGGGCATGTGGAAAGAATGCAAGACTGGGAGTTTACAAGGGGAGTGTATGATAGTGCAATTAAAGGATTGGTGTGAGTGGAAGACCACCTATGACATGGGGAAATTGGGTGATGGAGTACTGAAGGGAGAGAAACAGAGGAAGAATGTATGGAATGGTGTATGCGAGGGAGGCATGTAAGTACCACCCCTTGATGGGAGTTCCTGGAGGGAATGGGCATTAGAGATATAGATAGATAGATAGATGGACCAGGGAGGTATATTACTGTTACTACCCACCTGGGTATTGGGAGGGTTAGTGATGGGTGCATAGCAAGCCAGCTCTTCAGTGATTGTCAAGTTGCACTCCTCTGACCCAGGAAGCTGTCTTTTCTTTCTGCCTCACCCACACATGGACTGCTGGCATTCTGTCCACATACATACAATCTCCCCATGTCACATAAAACACTTGACAACTCTTAACACATACACATCTAACTATGCGGTAGCCCTGCCTTTTGGCAAAATGATGAGAGCAATGATTAAATGTAGTACATAGGAGCATTAGACAGGAGCATTAGGTAGAAGTATTAGGTAGGAGTAGGCGGTATGATTAAATATGAACCTATGGAAACACTGCTTTAGAGATACCCTCTGCCAGTGACCTGTAAAGTTGAGGCACAAAAAGGCTAAGAAGCTGCACTGGAGTTCACCAGTTATGAATTCTCTTTTGTCATGACCACCCCCTTGAGGGAGCTCCCGAAGGGAATGGGTATCCAAGATATATGTAGATAGAAGGTTTTAAGAATTTATGGCATAGGAAGAAAGGTGTTAAGAATAGGTGAGAAGTTTTATCACGAGTGTCAGACGTCTAAGAATAGGTGAGAAGTTTTATCACGAGTGTCAGACATCTACACCAGTAGGAAAATGGGAGAGTGAATGGCCCTAAGTGAAGGTTGGTCTGTGGCAAGGGTGTGTGATGTGACCTTGGGATGGTGAGAGAGGTAGATGCAAAAGTCATGGAGAGGGGTGAGTATGCAGTATTTTGGGGATGAAGGGGGGCCTGAGAAATGTCATTTGTTGTTTATTGATGACATAATACTGGTAGCAGATTCAAGTGCAAAATTACAAAAGTTGGTGACTGAGGATGGAAGTGTGTGTGAAAAGTGGAAGTTGAGAGTAAATGTCAATAAAAGCAAGGTAAAGGGGCAGGTTTGATAGGGTGTGAATTTGAATAGAGAGAAATTGTAGGAAGTGAAGTGTTTTGAATATCTGCAAGGGTGAGAAATTCTAATGATTTGCATGTGGCAGTAATGGATCTGGAGAAAGCATATGATAGAGTTGATAGAGATACATTGTAGAAGGTTTTATGGATATTTTATGTGGGAGGAAAGCTGCAGTAGGTAGTACTTGGTAGGCAGCCACCACCCAGGGAGGTATATTAGTGGTACTACCTGTCTCAGTATCAAGAGGATCAATGATGGTTGTGTAGTGAGCCAGCACTTCAGTATTTGTCAAGTTGCACTCTTTTGATGCAGATAGCTGGCTTTTCTCTCTCCCTCACCCACAAGTGGACTGCTGGCGTTTTGTTCTCTAACATATTGTCTTTCCATGTCACCCATAACACGTTGCAACACCTAACACACACAACTCATTCTTCATAGCTCTAAATTTTTCTGTGGCGAGTGCTATGCTCTCACCTTGCATTTTGGCTAAAGATAGGAGCAATAGATAGAAGTAGAAGGTAGGAATATTAAACAGGAGCATTAGGTAAAAGGAATCGATAGAAGCAGTAGGTGGAAGTAGTTGGGTGGAACATAGGGTAGAGGTGGACACATTAAGTAATGGTAGTTGGTGGGAACATTAAGGAGCAGCTTCTGAAAACACTGTGCATGAGCTGCCTCCTGCCAGTGGCCTGTGAAGGATGAGGCACTAAAGGCTAAGAAGTGGATCTGGAGTTCATTTGTCATCAGAGGTATAGTTAGATAGATAGATGATAGATAGAGGAAAGCTTCTAGAAACAGATTAGTTTTTATCAAGGCTGAAAAGCATGTGTATGAAAAGGAAGAGAGGAGAGCGAGTGCTTCCACTGAAGGTTGGTCTGTGGCCAGGGTTGTGTAATGTCAGCATGGATTCTCTAATTTGTTTATGGATAGGATGGTGAGAGCAGTAAACATAAGAGTTTAGGAGAATGGAGATAGTGTACAGTCTGTAAGGGGTGAGGAGGTCGAGTTAGAAATTGCAGAATTTGATGACTGAGTTTGGAAGTGTGTGAAAGGAGTAAGTTGAGAGTAAATTTGAATAAAGCAAGGTTATTAGGTTTAGCAAGGTAGAGGGACAGGTTAGATGGGATGTGAGTTTGAATGGAGAGAAATTTGAAGGAAGTGAATTGTTTAAGATATTTTGAAATAGACTTGGTAGCAAATGGAATCATGGAATTGGAATTGAGATATAGGTTGGGTTGGGGGGTGGGGGCAAAGGTTTTGGGATGTTTAAAATGAGAAGTAGTTACCTGGGAGGATGAAAGCAAATATGCTTGACCGTATGGTAGTTCCAACAATGTTATATGGGTGTGAGGCATGGGCTGTAGATGAGGCTGTGCAGAGCAGGGTGTGTGTTTTGGTAAAAGTAATGTTTAAGGACAGTATGTGGTGTGAGGTTTTCATGGAATAGATAATAAAAGGGTAAGAGAGAGGTGTAGTAATAAAAAGAGTGTGGTTGAGAGATCTGAAAATGGTGTGGTGAAATGGTTTGGACATATGGAGAGAATGAGTGGGGAGAGGTTGGCAAAGAGGATTTTGTGTTGGAAGTGGAGGGAACAAGAAGGGGAGGCCAAATTTGAGATGGTAGGATGGAGTGAAAAAGATTTTGAGTGATCAGGGCCTGAACATATAGAAGGGTGAAAGGCATGCATGGGGTAGAGTGGATTGGAATGATGAGGTATTTGGGGGTTGAAGTGCCGTCAGTAGACAGAATCAGGGCATTTTTAGCTGTATTGGGAAACTATGGAAAAGTCTGGTAGTGGATTGGGAGGTGTGGTTTCAGTGTACTACAACACATGACAGCCAGAGATTGGATGTATGCGAATGCATCCTTTTCTCATCTGTTCCTGGTGTTACCTCACAATTGCAGGAAATGGCAATCAGATATATAAGAAAAAAACAGTTGTTATGGTCTATCATTTTACAGGACTAAAAGTATTGAATAGAATTACCTGTATCAGAACCTTGGAATGTCAGACTACCTCTTTCTTAAATGGCCGTTTATTCACCCAGAAAGGAGTTCAGGGTTTTGTAAAGAAGCTGGAAAACTGATATATTGCATAAGAGGAGAGTGGATGAGGAACTAGAAATAAAGCCAAAAATACAGCTTAGGGAGGAGTAAAGGATTTCTTTGAAGTTGAATGTAGAATTAAGATGTGTTTTGAAGAGAAAAAAGATTTGGATGGTATGGTGACTTTAGAATGTACTAGATAATCTAGCAAGAGATTAGGACATTTTAAAGGTTATGAGATATATGGGATATATTTGTTTGAAAGATATGTGTGGTGCTTATGAATTGAGAGAAAGCATGAGATCTTGCTGAGTGGGAGGTCACAACTAAGGAAAATGAGAAACTAATATGAAAATAAAAGATATTAAGGTTTTGGATTGGATAAGTACTGTAGGAAATGCTGAAGGAATAGTCTGTAGTTGTATGTATAGGTAGATGTTTCATTTCCTTTTGTGTTAAAAGTTTGAAAGGTGATGTGGATGTACTGTTTTGAAAAAAGAATTGTTCAAATAAGATTTTGTTACTATAGGGGTGTTGGTTAACCAGTTATAGCAGGTAAGGGGTATTTAGTATGAGAAGAGAAAGGATTTTAGAGATTGAGTGATACTGTTAAAGATTTGGATTAATAGAGGGAACCTCAGAATGTTAGTTGTTAAAAAAAATTGTTGTTTCCAGACATTTTATTTATAGTTGATTACCTTTCCTGCTTAAATGTTTTGTTATGAACAATAAACAATGGCTTTTTTTTGCATACTTCTAATTTTTAGCTGTCAGATGTATTGAAACCAGGCACCACCATCCAGTTTCATGCCCCACAGACTATGGTTTACCTTGACTGTTCATATACCCTGATGCAGCCTAGCAACAGCTACCTGAAACACCCCACTTCCTTTAGGTTCTCTCTTTTCAGTCTCCAGATAACATCTCTTTCCACTGCTAAACCTAGTAACTTTGCTTTTATTCACATTTACTTTGATTTTTTTCCCTTTACTCTCTCTCCCAAATTTAAACACTCCCTCTCCCAATTTAGACTCTAGCCTCTGCAGATTCTTACCATAATCTGCCTCCACACTCTGTCATTAGCCGACAGTAAAACACTGCATACCTCTTTACTTCAAGACCCATGTATTCAACTTCTTGTCACATACACATGCATCAAACCCACCCTCAGCTGGAACCACTCTTCCTCCTCACTTCTTACTTGCACACATGCCCTACTTGTTGACAGGGCTCCAACATATGTATGTATCTCTTTTAGTTGTAATGTATGATAGACAGGAAATGAGTGTTTAAAGCCTTATTTTTGAAGCATGAAGATGCTTTAAGGAATTTATCATTAGGGTTATGGATGTGTATGAGATTTATACTTAAGACTTATCTGTATTTTTTTCTTACAGCTGGATTTACTCACAGGAGTCAGGCACAGAGCATTGACCTAAATGCATTAAGGCTTTGTTTTCAAGTATTTCTTGAAGGACCAGAAAAAGGCAAATTTACTTTCCCACTGAAGCCAGTAGTTTCTAATGCAATATACGATAAAAGTAAGTGTTTTATCCAGTTACTTTTTTGTATTGATGTAAAGGTGATTTACACATGAAAATAATTGTGTTACCCATTCTTTTTTTTATATTCAAATAAAGGTGAAACATACCTGTTGATAAGGTATTGTTTTAGTGAATAGTGAATGGTTATGTAAAATAAATGATGTCTGGGCATAGGTTCATAAATAACAGAATGCAGTTACCTTTGATACACTGTTATTTGGTGGATCACTTCATTTAGTGGTGTGTGGGATGGGATATACAGAGGAATACAGTCAGTAACAGACCACTGGGTCCTTTCAAGGCTGTTTATGAAAGTGGATATCAGAAACTCACAGAATAGTGTGGTAAAAGTTAGAAAACACACAGATAAATCACAAAGAATAACATGCAAATTGTCATTTTGACTATGAAAGCACAAATAATGAAAGTCGTTGACTTGAAGTGAAATATAAGTATCTTTTTAAACATAGCTATGATACTGCTTTCAACCACTCTAATTAGCAAATTGTTCCTTATGTTAACACTCCTGTTGAAGAAAAAGGGCTTTGCCCCATTTAAGGTTAATCAAGTCTTAGGTAACTTGATAGATCAAGGTAATCAAAGCCTTTGCTCATTTTGAATACTTGTATTAGATCATCGCTTATCCTTCTCTTTTCTAAATACATTCAAGTCATTTGAATATGATCTCATAAGATTTGTTTTTCAGTCTGTGAATCATCTTGTAGCAGGGAAATAATGCAAATGAGTGGGAGATGTATAAAAGAAAGAGGCAGGAGGTTAAGAGAAGGGTGCAAGAGGTAAAAAAGAGGGTAAATGAGAGTTGGGTTGAGAGAGTATCATTGAATTTTAGGGAGAATAAAAAGGAGCT
>JAUUDZ010414615.1:0-14810 GCA_032361705.1 Panulirus versicolor | reverse complement strand
GCAAGTGAGTCGCAGGGTGGGGAAGTGGGCGAAGGTTCTGGGAGCGTTGAAGAATGTGCGAAAGGCCAGAACTTTATCTCGGAGAACAAAAATGGGTATGTTTAAAGAAATAGTGGTTCCAACAATGTTGTATCTTTGCGAGGCGTGGGCTATAGATAGGGTTGTACACAGAAACCACAGCTCCCTTTCCACATCCAGGCCCCACAAAACTTTCCATGGTATACCTCAAATGCTTCACATGCCCTGCTTCAATCCATTGACAGCACGTCGACCCCGGTATATCACATCGTTCCAACATAACAGCTGGGTTGACAGTGGATCGACAGCCGCAACCAGGATTCGAACCTATTCGCTCAACCTTGAGCGGCCCGTGAATGCGTCAAGGTCAGGAACGCTAACCGCTACAAAAGTGATCACAAAAGATTTAGAAGTGAATAGTTTTCGGAGATTTGCGATTGTACTTTCAGGAATCAGACCTTAAATGTAATATCTCATCATGCTCTCGTTATAATTTCCTTGGTAGCGGCGTTCAAAGTCTAGTACTATATCCTGCTGGAAGCGCTCGCCTTGCTCCTCTGAATACGCTCCCATGTTCTCCTCGAATTCATCAAGATGATCATCAAGGATATGGACTCTAAGGGACATCCTGCAACCCATTTTGCTGTACTTCATCATGGTCTCAACCAACTCCAACATAGTTTTCGGCCTTGTGATTGCCCAGGATGCCCCGAACCCATGCAACAAAGCTGTACCAAGCTGCTCTCTCCTTCCTGATGAGCTTCTTGCACTCCAGGATCTTTATCTCTGGTCCGACGAAGACACCGCTTTTGACCTTTCCCTCAGCTTAGGGAAGAAGTCTTGAAGGCTTCAGACTCCTTATCCAGAGCTGTGACAAATTGTTTCATAATACCTAATTTTATATACAGTAGTGGCATCAACACCTTCCGGGGGTCCACCAGTAGCTCCCACTTGACGTTGTTCATCTCCACAGAGAGAATTCTGTCCGTTGTGGCCAGTCCCGCGTGTGGTAGTGCGCCGCGGTGTCCCAACTGTCCTTTTGAAAGGCAAGGATAGCAGGGAACACCTGGTAAAACCGCCTTAGAGACCCATCATGAATGCCACCATTTTGAAGTCTCCGATGACCTCCCAGCTGTACTCATCATACTTCAAAGCATCTAGTAAGGTTCTGACACTATTGAATTCTTCTCTGAGGTGCATCAAGTGAGCCATGGGAAGAGGTGGGCACTTATTCCCATTATGGAGCAGCACGGCTTTGAGGCTTCTGGATGAACTGTCAATAAAGAGGGGCCACTCGTTCAAGTTACAGGTGATTCCAATTGCCTCGAACAGATTGGTCACATCGAGGCATAAGCAAAGCCCATCTTGATGGGTGAAAGAAATTGGGAAAACCTAGGTAACGCTTCCTCTGATCTGCGATTTGCACACTTTCATCCAACAAATTCCAATGCCTGAGCCTAGATGTCAAAAGCTTGGCAATGGCCTTTGTAAGACCAAGATCCCTGATCAAGTCACTGAGGTCTTTTTGATTGGGGTAGTATGGGTTTCTCTCCTAATCTGCAACTATGAAATTTTAATCTGGATCTATATCTTCCTCTTCCTCCGACTTGCTGGTCTATTCTGATGACAGATACTCTCTCCCCAGAGGAGTGGGTATCAGAAGCTCAAGGCCATGTGGCACCAGGGTAATGGATGATGGAAGGTCCAGATATAAGACAGAAGGTGCAGTCTTGCCAGTCCGACGTTTGTACAGGTCCACCGTGCAGAAATAGCAATTGCTTGAGTGGTCAGTGGGTTCCCGCCAAATTCTTGGGATAGCAAACTTCATGGCTATCTTTCCCCCTCTGTACCATCCTGCAAAAGATTAATATAAAATAGTGATTATGAAAAAATTATGTTTGTTTATAAATTCATTTCACCCATGTTATTTTTTCAATATCATGGAAAATTAAAAAAAAATCTAAATTTCAAAAATTTAATAAAATTCTGCCATCCAAACAAGCAACAACTGTCTATCTTACCTTCCAGAGCTTTTTGCAGAGCTCACAAGAGAAATGAGGTGCCTAGAACTAGTCTTGATCCCCGACAAACATGCCAAAATATGCCTTGTAGGCCTCGCACATCTTAGCTGATGCTGCCACAGAGTACCTTTTCACTCGTTTTGATAAACTGGCTGCAGACATAGCAAAATGCATCTGCCAGATGCTTGCAGCCTCTAGATGCCATCTCAGAAAAATGTATGTATATGTAGCCACTTAGGCAGCTAGATCTATACTTAACTGGTGGGCTTAAGGCCCTAAGATTCACACTACTATCTATATTACTGGAAACTTCTAGAAAGTTCTATATCAGCTACTCAGAAAAGAATCTATCTGGAATGGTCTGAAAAATAAGTAAATTTCAAAACATCACTGTCCTAATCACACAAGCAAAGTTTCAAGGGAATAAACCATATTCCATACCTTTTACACATAATTAGAAAAAAACCCAATAAAAAAAAAAAAAAAAAAAAAAAAAAAAAAAGTAAAAATCTGTCACAGTGTTATCAGGATAAAATGGAGTAGAGACTCGCTAAGAACTTCTCACTCCAAGGAAATCCACCACCTCACTCCTGCTGACTGAAGCATAACCTCCAAGCGGCAGGAGCCCCATAAAAGAGGTCCTGGGGGTAGTATAGTTAATACTTTTTCATGCTTGTTTGCATTTCCCATGCAACAAGGTCACCCTAAGAGCAGATGAAGAATGACCTTATTTGGTCATGTCCATGCGCCAAATCCAGAGCTTTTCAAGGTTTCACCTGAATGATGTATATGCCCTGGTTAAACCTACTAACAGCACGTTGCTTTCTGTAATTCAAATTATCCCAATCTGCTTTATCCTGTGCATTCCTCACACCCTCCTATATGTTTAGGCCCAAATCACTCAAAGCATCTTTCACTCCAACCTTCCAACTGAAAACTGGTCGCTCCCTTCTCCTTGTCCCCTCAGCTTCTGACACATATAACCTATTCATCGGTCTCTCTTCAGTCATCCTCTCTCAAAGCGTTCAAATAATTTCAGCACAACCTCTTCAGTTCTTTTAGCCATGCTCTTCTTACTATCAACCACATCCACTGCTTACCCTATCACTTCTTTCTCCAACAACTGTTTTCAAGCATTTCATTTCCAACACTTCCACCCTCTTCCATGTTTTTTTGTAACTAAAGCCCAAGCCTCACATCCATACAACATTGCTGGGACTACTAAACTACACACATGCTAGGATAGTTAAATCCATAATATTTAGCAGCATTTTCATAAGCAGTCTGATATGTTTACGAAGGATGGACTACCTGAATGAACCGAGAGCTGCATGTTTTGGCCGACTCCTTAGTGAGTCTTCACTTGCATTTTAGTAAAAGAAAATGCTGCCTGTGTGGAGCAGACCCATTTCTAAAACAAGTCTCAGTCTCATCAAATCTTCTAATACACAGTATAGGCAACAAAATTTGCAGTTTGAGACAACCACACTATAAGGAAATTATATGATTGGTGTTTCTGAATCTTGGTTAGATAAAAGTTTTTCTCTCCAAATATGTAATTCCAGGGTATTCTCTACTTAACAGTGATGGGGGAACAAAGCAGGAATTGGTGCCTTTCTCTCTGCTAAAGCTCACCTTAATCCTAAAATGAAAAATGTTGTAGCTGCTGATATTAACTTCATTTTTGTTGAAGATATGCTTCCCAAGAAAATAAGTCAAACTAGTTAACAGAAACCAAAGGTAGACAAAAGACTTTACTCTCAGGTAGCAGAAATCTGTAATGACCACAATTTTATCACAGTAAAAGATTTTAACTTATCATAATCAAAGTGTGGGGAATCCCTTTCCAGTAGCTCTGAGCCATAATTTACCTAAACTTTCTCAATAGTGCCCTAACCCAATTAGTAGAGAAACCTGCTCACGACAAGAACTTAGTTCTAGCTACAAACAAGGATCTAACACAATTTTGTAAAGGCTAGAGAAAAGTTTGGTACGAGAGATCACCAAAAAATTACTTTTGAGGTAATGCTGTTGCTTGTATACTGGTCCTCAAAGGAACTCCTTTAGTGCTATTATCAGGTGGAGGGTCAGCTTATAAAATCTATAGTCACATCCATGAGTTAAATTCTCATTTTCTAGTTTGATGTCTTGCATGTAAATGATTTTTTAGGGACAAATTGTTCAATAAAAATAAGATCTTCAAAATGGGACTATTCCTTTCAAGTTCCACTGTGGAACACTATCCATGAGGAGTCAATTTTAAAAACTTTTAAGACCCCATATTCTAGTGAGTTCCTCAAGGTTTTGGTTCTGCCTGTTGACTTTATTGGTTTAAGGCTTTGGGATGGGTCTCTAATAGCATTATCTTAGAACCCATTCTCACTACTTAACTAACAGCCAACTAGGCTCGAGTTGGAACTTTTATGCCACCTCAATGTTTGGCTCTTAAAATAAGCACTCAAGCATTCCTTCAGGTGCATGCCTGAAGAATTCTCCCCAGAAGGAGAACACTAAGGGAATCCCCAAGAAACAACTGAATAATGCTTCCTCCAAGGGGAAGCATATGAATGATGTCCCCTGCTAGGGCATCAAAAGAAGTATTTGATCCAATACCACCATGAGAACAAGAAGGGTTAGGAGTGTCAGTAGGCAAAGCTGTTTGTCTTGTTCCTTAACTTATAAAGCAATAGCTTGCAGTTGCTGAGCTGATAATGTTTCAAAAGAGACAAAGCTCTTTAAAGTACCAACAAAAGATCTCTTTGGGAAAGTTTTATTTACTTCCCGTCTGCATATCTTATTTTTTGGGTGCATAAGTATGTTAAAACTTGTTGAACTTTTTTATATTCACTGCAATTCATGTCACTGGATCTGTCCTTACCACCATAATTACAGTAACCTTTCTCTTGAACAGTATGTCTTGTTCCTATCCTAATATCGTACTTCTGTCCAAGACCCAGCTGTCTAATGATGTTCCCTCTAGCCCCTTTTTCCTATCCATCTATAATCCCCATTCAAGATTCTGGTTCAAAGGTTGAGTCTGTGCACATTCCAACTTCAAGACACCTGTTTCATGCCTTGAGGATGCCGAGTCCCCAAACTCTGATGTTATGTGGCTCAAGGTCTGTCTCTCAGCTACCAGACTTTTCCTCTGTTCTGCCTATTGCTCTCCTGTTCCTAAAAAAATTTATATTTTTCTTCAACTATCTAATCTTCTACCATGAGACTGGCATTGTCTCATCCACAAGCAGAGATCCTCTACTTAGAAGATTTGAACTTTCACTACAGGAAATGACAGAACTCCTCCCATATAGATGGTGGAGAGGTTGAAGCCCTCACATTCTCCGTTCTCAATGATCTTGAGCAAATCATCTCCCATCCTACCCATATTCCTGACTGCTGCAACCAAGCTCCTAATATTCTGGATATGTTTTTCACTTCTAATCCTACCCGCTGTATCTACACAATCTTGCCCTCACTTGGTTCATCTGATCACACTCTCATAAATGTATCTATTTAAACAGCACCTACCCCCACAGCAGCCCCAAGGTGACTGCGGTACATCAGTCAACTGTATGTAAAAATTTACAATATATGTGTGGAGTGTGTGTGTGTGTGTGTGTGTGTGAGGCATATGAGAAAGGATAATGAGTGAAGGGATGGGAAAGTTATGGTTGCTCAGAGGTGTATGGGCATTACATTGCAGAGAAGGACAACTGAGTGGAAGAAGTACATATGCAGGTGGCAAAAGGTCAAGAGAAGAGTGCAGGGGTTAAATAAGAGGGCATATGCGAGCTGGTGTGAGTGAGTATCGGCAAACTTCAGGGAGAATAGAAAAATGCTTTGGAAGGAGGCTAATAATGAGAAAAGAGTGAACAAATGGGTGCATCAGTGAAAAGGGCAAATGGGGAAGTGAAAACAGACAGGGATGAGGTGAAGAAATGGGGTGAATAATTTTGAAAGATTCTTTAATGCACTTAAAGATGGAGATATGCAGTGATGATGATAATGTTAGGTGATTTGGTGAAAAGAGAATATGTGGCGAAAGCCTTGCATAAGATGATGTGAGATGGGTGATCATCAGTGCTGGAGCACTTGGCCATGAGAAGAAAGATCATGAAAGGCAAGTGTTTTGGGAACAGCTGAATGAGTGTGTCAACAGTAGTGATGGGTAGTAGTGATGGGTGATTTAAATGCAAAGGTGAGTGAGTGAGTAATATAGTAATTGAAGGAATAAATGGGACGTATGGGGTATTCAGAATTATGAAATGAAATGGTGAACGGCAAGCGAAGTCATGTGCAGAAAAGGATTGAATAGCTAGAGGAGTCATACAGAAAAGGACTGGTTATTCAGAATACCTGGTTTAAAAAGAGGGGCATATACAAGTATATGTCTGCGAGTATAAAAGATGATTAGTGAGCATTACTGGATTATACATTAATTGATAGACATCCAAAGTGAAACTTCTGGATGTAACGGTGCTGAGAAGGGCACGTTGTGGGATGTCTGATCCCTACTTTGTGGAGGATTGTGTCAAGATCTGTAGGGGTTTCAGAAAAGGGGAAAAATTATGGGTAAGAGTGGTGAGAATCAGTAAGCTTGGAAAAGAGGCCTGTGAGAAGAAATATCTGGAGAGACTGAGTGTAGAATGGAAAAAAGGTGAATGTAAACAAAGCTAAGGGAGTGGATGAGAAATGTTAGTTATTTAGGGAAGCAAAGCTGGCATGTGTAAGGTGGTAGGAGGGCAGATTAGATACAAGAGGGATGTGAGTGGTAGGATGACAAAATTGCTGGTGAAAGAAAAAAAGAGGCATATGGTTGATACAGGGAAGGAGTGCAACTAGGAGATATGCACAAGAAAGCAGCAAGAGGTAAAGTGGAAGGTGCAGGGGATTAAAAATGAGGGTAAATGAGAATTGGGGTGAGTATCAGTAAACTTCAGGGAGAACAAGATGTTTGGAAGGAGGTTAAGAGTGCAAAAAAACAAAAGAACAAATGTGATCAATGAAGGGGGTAATTGGGCAGTGGAAACAGGTTGTAATGAAGTGATGAGAAGAGACTGAGTATTTTGAAAGAGTCAAATGTGTTTGATGACATAGTGGTAGATGTAGGGTATTTGGATTAGGGTGGTATGTGAAGTGAGTAAGTCGAGGAGAGTGATCTGGTGAAGACTGAAGAGTTGGTGAAAGCCTAATGTAAGATGGAATATGGCAAGGTGGCTGGAGTGGATAGTACTGCAGTTGAATTCATCTTGAAAGCGGGTGACTGTGTTGTTGATTGGTCAGTTACAATTTTCAATGTTTGTATGGGTCATGGAGAAGGGCTGGAGGATTGTCAAAGTGCACGTATAGCACCACTGTATAAAGGCAAGGGGAACAGAAGTGAGTGTTCAAACCACTGAGGTACAAGTTTTTTCAGAGTACCTGTTGTGCAGGAAAGCAGTGACTGATAGGGTTAGGGCAAGTACATGTTGCAGATAGAGGGAACAAGGAAAAGAGGTAACTAAAGAGAAGGCAAAAGGATGAAATGAAAAGTGCCATGGGAAGTCAGGGCCTGAACATTGCAAAAGGGTGTGAGGCATCCATGGGATGGAGTAAACTGGAGAAATGTGACATACATGGAACAACATGCTGTTAATGAGCTGAACCAAGTCATATAAACCATTCTGGGGAAACACAAAAAAGTCTGCAGGGCCTGGTTATGGATAGGGGACTCTGATATTGGAGCATTATATATGGCAGCCAAGAGGATGTGATAGAATGAGCCTGTTCTTCAACTATCCCTGACCTATCTCACAAAGAGTGAACAACCATGAAATAAACCGTGAAGCTGTATTTGGTCCTATATTTTCCTTTAATGCATCTGTTTGCATTGTAAATGAGTATCTTATAATATTGAATGCATTAAGTATGTTCTTTAAACCACCATCATCATAAATATAGCAAATTTATTAAGATGCGTCATTGCTTACAATGATTATACATTCGTTGAAGTTTTTGGTCTTGCATTGTTTTTCACATGCATATTAATGTAATCATTCTCAAAAATTATACATACAAAACTTTATGTCTTATACCAAGTTAATTATTACAGTTAATCTTTTGAAACCAGTACTATAGCTAGCATGTCTTGTTTACAATGATTTTCAATTTGTGATGCTGTTTCTTGTTCATGCACATTCTTTTACGAGCAAATATTCATAAATGACTGCTCTATGTTATATATAAAAAGTATTAGTTTTATCAGTATCACCATTAAAGAGCAAAGGGGTTGATATGTGTAGTAATTTTTTACAAAAATTATTAATCTTATCCCGATAAACAATGGAGAAAGAATACTACCCATGCATCTCCTGTATGTCAAAGGAGGCAACTGAGAGGGGCTGGAAATCCTCATCTCTTGTATTATACTGTCCAAATAAAGGAACTTCAGAAAAAAGCTGACTGACTACATTCCCTCTAAAGCAAAGTGGTAATTTTTCAAAAAAGGCTCAACTGCCAGTTCCTTATACTACTTTGTCAAAACTACGAAACAGCAAACATGCATGAATCATAAATCTGTAATGTTGCTTTGGTCCTTTCTTTTTTATATGCATTTGTTTGTAAATGAATTATCTATAATACTTTATGGTTACAAACACCACACAGCAAAAATCTGATACCAACATCATTATGAAGCAAATTTGTTGATCAGTTGAAAATATTCATTACCGGTGCGAGGTGATGTGCAAGACCTCCTGAACACGAAACACTACGAGTGGCTACATTTTCTTTACTTAATGATCACCACAGAAAAGGAGAAGCCCTAGTGTGGCTACATTTTCTTTACTTAATGATCACCACAGAAAAGGAAAAGCAAGTTCCAATAAAGGCCATCTTGGGTGAAAGGAATAAAATACAGCAAAAGACTGTAAAAGTTAAGCAGGTGTTTATAGTCCTGACTTAGAAAATTTGAGGAAGATCTGTTCTGGGGAAGGAGGAGGTATCCTAACGGGTGATCCTTGACTAAGCGGTCTCCACACTGAAGCTTCAGGATGCAGCAGCCTGATAAATGCCTTAAGTCAAAGCTTTAGGGGTGGGGACATGTACACAGCTCATGAGAACAGTTGCCAAAATAATACCAGTACAACTAAGAGAGGTGAGCAACATCATGGTGCATAAAAAATAATGGTTACAAGGATGTCTTGCAAGGAAGTGACGAGAAAGATGGTTTTTCATTCCACTCCAGCCAACAGGGGTGGAGGGAAGAAAATAATCACAGTATCTATACAACACCCCAGTCTTTGGAAAGCAAACTCTGATACTGATGATATGGGGTTTTCAATTTACAGAGGTATGTTTACATATTACAAAGTTAAAAGTTGAACTGTGATGTTTTGAAACTCAACAGGAGCACACATATGACTCTTGGAAAGCGAAGGGAAAACCTGCACTTTTGCACTATTACATTTAAATATGCAATTGCTTCCCCATTCTGAAATATTGCACCGGTTCAATTTGAGAGGACATTCAGTACAGAAAAAGGACATGTACAGGAGGAAGGATGGGAGGGAAAGCAAGGTGAAGTTTGCAAACCACTGCAATGGAAAGGACATAGAAGAAACTATGCATCAGGGAATAGAGCGAGGCAGTACACCAAAGAAAAGGAGTTCAGAAGGCAAAGATTTATGCCACACCCTATCAGATGCTTTAGAGATGTTAAGGGCTATCACAAACGTTTCCATAAAATACCCAAAAGAGGAGGAGGAGGAGTAGAGGTGAGACACTGAACGATTCACCATTAGGCATAGCACTGTGAAATTCATATTGGTGGTCCGAAAGAATTCTGAAAGACACACACTGAGATATCTATGCACCAGTGTTAAATCTCCTACCATCAACCTTCTTTAATCATTCCTTTCCGTCCAATGTTCCTTCTCTCTCTATGTTCCAGACACTTCATTTCAGCCACTAATGAGCTGTTTCCATGTGTTCCAGCCCTGATGAACTAGACTCACTGCATGCATCAAGCTGCATGAACCATATGAACAATGACTTACATTTCCTTCTTTCCTCTAACAATGAAGTGTGAAATTATCTTTCATTTTCTTTTTTTCTTGCTTCTTACAACATTCCCACCTTTAAGAGTTGGGTCTATCAACACCTGGGGCACTCAGATCAATTCTTCCGGTATTCCTTCTCTTTGCTCTTGCCTATCAACATACCTTTCTTCCAAGATTGTCAAGACTCGGGTATGCTTTTGCTCATGCCATATCACCAACTGCCAAAAATAAATCACATGCTCTCTTCACTAAGCACATCTCAGTTTTATGTTTACAGATCACATTTAACACTTAACCCCGACAAGCCAGGACTCATAACATGATCATAACGTGATGACCTCTATCGCAGGTGTGAAGGTCATCATAACACTAATGTTCAGAGGCAAATTTTGAACCACTGATATTATCGGTGTGGCTACCAGGGTGTTGCCTTTGTGTTATCCCCTACACGTGAGATACATAAACCTTAGCATGGAAATTTCACTCCAAATATGCCATATTTTGACAAAAGATTTTAGTGGGAATAAAAATACAAAAGAACTCTCATTTCTTGAGATGTGTTTTGAAGGAAGCCTAGTTCAATGTGCAATGAAACTAGAATGTACTTCTGAGTATTAAATGGTACCAAAAAAAGTCACCATGATGGCATAATACTACTGTGAGTGAACTCTGTCTTCTTGAAACTTGTATAGTTAATGCTATATCTAAAAAAAATAGTTTTATTAGCGTATTGGAAAACTGACCCTTCTCAGCACACCTATATGTGGAAAACATGACCATGAATAGGTTCAAGACCACCATTAATATCCCAGACTTTGCAGAATATAAAAAAAAGATCAATCAGACTGTTTGTGGAGAATCAAGCTGGTGATTTTGTTGCTCAGAAAAAATATTTGTGATTTTCAGGCCATTTCAAAAACCTGTAAGAGATGAACTACTAGTGCTGTTCATAAGAAAACTTTCAAACAATACCTTCCATCTTAGCACATGGAATATATACAGCTGTTCCCTGTGAATGAGACAGGAATGGTGATTGATACAGAAGGGTACATGGGCAGCAATGCAGACATTCCCAAAAATTATCAGCTAAGCAGTATGTGTGGGGCAATAGTAAAAGTGTTCATGGAAAAGTACCTAAAAAATGGCCCTATTCTGTATAACAGCTGTTACACAGGTCCAGCCTTGCACCAATACCTGATGGACAATAATACTGGCGATTGCTGGACAGTGAAGCTAAACAAAAAACACACAGTACATACATTCATCCAGAGAGGCAAATATAATGAATAAGATGTTCAAAGCAGGGGACATGCTCCCTCTCTGTTAACACGAAAAGTACGAGATCACCATGCTCACAACATTCAAAAGGGACAAATGAAGGCAAGGGAGAAATTAGACCTTGAGTGGTTACAAGATAATGAAGCTATATGCTGTGTAAGTTTCTACAAAGAATATATGCCCAGAAGATAAGTCAAATATGCAAACTTTCAATTACTTGACATGACTCTGTCAAACACTATTTAGAGAACATTAAAGAGAATTCAAGGACAATGCCCTGAACACATACTGGAAAAGTGTATTAATTTCACTTCTGTACACAGAGGCTGACACTGTAGATGGTCCTCACCAGCTCACTACCAAAGATTTTGTTATTAGGCATTTTCTTGAGCATCTCCCATCAAGTTGGAAAAGGAAAGTGACTAAAAGGCATTGTCAGTGTGCATATTGACTGAAAGAGGGAACAAAATGCATGCTGCAATGATCTTTACACCAGTACTTGCTTCCAAGACTACAACTCTCTGCAGCAATTATTTAAGCATGCAATGAATATGGTAACGCTCTTTACACCAGCACTTGCTTCCAAGACTACAACTCTCTGTTGCAATTATTTAAAGATATGTCAACAGCATCCTAAAAGAATATGTGAATATAGTGAATCTGCATTACTAAGCTTACCACCCAACCATTCCTCCTCTTCATCCACCTGGGATCTCAGCATAATACTTAAGTGTCATAGCACATTCATATAAGGTATTTTAGCTCACTTTTTCCATATTTCATCTGGTTTTATGTCCATTTCTTCCATATCTAAAGGGACACCAAAAACTTGAGGACTGGGGTGAAAAGGGAGCATGTTTGTGAATCATTATACGGTTTTCTGCTATCCCCATCTCAGCAAGGTAACATCAGCAAACTAAAAAACAGTAGCCACATTTGTGCACATCCACCCTAGGAGTTACATATACTGTCCCAAAACCAGCACCTGTCTGCATACTGTACGTGAAATACTTATCATACAAGTCTTTCAACACATTTTCGAAGGCTAAAAATATTCTCTTGATTCTCAGATCAAAATACTGGAGTAGCCCGACACAAGTAAGTCATTTGCTTGGATGGCCTCGGAACATGGGGTGAAAGAGTAAACAAAAAACTAAAACCAAAATAGTACATATCACCAACTGTTTCTATAGTTTAAAAAAGTGATTAACTAAAGGATTAAAAATGGAGAAAACCCAAAATCTTTACACTTTAGATCAAGGGCAAATGAGAGCCCCAATACTGACCCCATGACATCTGAAAGAAGCCTTAATGATCTAATAAACTCTGAGGAAGTAGGGAGACCACTCCTGGTCTGGCAGGCAGTAGGGAGACCACTCCTGGTCTGATTAACTCAACCCCAGTAGCAGATGGCCACAGAGGTTTAAAGGCAACAACACCTACATAACATAGCACTAAGCAGGAAACAAGTGCAGACACTGAGGCAACCAACAATTCCAAGCCTGCCCTGCAGGAGGCAGCCTGGCTTGGAAAATGAACTCAACTGCAAGTTTTTCACTTTTGACAAAACTAGCTAACTGTGGAGAAGGATGCTTAAAACAAAATTTCTAAAGTAAGAAATCGCACCTAGGTTCATGACAGCAAAGGGCTGACTAACCTTAGTTCTGAATGTGAACATGGCAGATTTCAAACTTCAGCCAATACTGGCGTACCACTTGCAACAACCCAGAGTGAGTCAACCTGGTTGAAGGGTTTTCTGTAAGATTATCTGCTATTCTGCTTTACTCAGTCTTTCATGATGGATGAGAACCTGTGGTGCTATTAAGATGGTTTTCAGTTCCTCCACCCACTTCAGCAGGGTAACGAAGATAATTTCTCTCTCTCTGTTTGCTCCTTTCTGTTTAATCCCAATTTGGTGAATTCAAAAATTCTAGTGTTTACTCATTCTTGTTTCTCTTGCTTAAAATGAGGCTTATGCACATCAAGAGGCTGAGGTGTGGGGTATTACCGGTAGCATATACTGGTGCACCAGAATCATAGATGTCATCATATGTACTGTGGTACTTTGGTGCCCTACTGGTACACTTTGGCAGTTTCCATGGACGAGAAAGTTACTGAAAATCCCAAGAGATAAAATATCAGTTTTATGAAGCTAAAGACATATTTAAGAGTACTTAAGTTAAAATCAAATATCAACTATCAAATCTGAAGAAGTTCTTATTTTCAATTAATATAAACTTGATAAAAAAAAGTATAAATTTCCAAAATCAAGGTGATCACATGACTACCAATGGTAACATATGGCCTAGAAAATGGCCACTATGGTAACTATCAATACGTAATGGGAATGATAACCCATGGTACGTCACGATATTTCTCAAAATAATGCAGTACTATTTTCCACGGTACCTAACTTTATTTAAAGGTATGAATAAGGCTGCCTGTACCATGTGATGAGCTTGATCATTGGTGTTCAAGCATTATTTTTAATGATGACTGGCACTTTTCTAAGTGGTAAAACCTATACCTTTCCTCAAAATGGTATTCATCTTCGATACGTAACGTGAGACAGATGAAGAAAAATAAAATCAATCATAATTTACTCTACTATTGTCATTTATCACTATAATCATCATTATCGTTCTATCATTAACATTAGAATCATCACTGCTTTCATACAATCCTAAGACCCCTATTTTAGGGCTCCTGCATCTCAGAGGTAGCACGCTAAACAGGAGCTGGGTAAGGTGCACTCCTTCAGGGTGAGAAGGTACTTTTTGACACTGTACTTTCCATATGCTGATGTTGATACAAACTAGTTTATGGTGACTTCTCACTCACAGCATTACCACTTGAAAGTGGAGTCCACTAAAACCAATTACTCTATCCACTGTGCAATGCCTTAAGTACAAATAATTCTTATTTGAACTATGAGCCCAGTTCACATTCTCAATAAATCCACTTAAATATTAAGTATAACATGCAATAATTTCAAAATCTAAAGATTATATTACGAAAGAAACCATCAACAAAAATAATACAGATGTACCTGTGCCTGTGGTATCTTTCCCGATCCCGTTCCCGGTCACGTTCTCTCTCTCTTCCCATTTTATCTCTGAAAAAAGGCATGAAATAATGAGGTCTACAATTATTAAAAAAAAAAAAAATCAAATACTATTCATTATATTCTATTTCTATTTATTTTCCTTTGTTGCTGTCTCCCGTGTTAGCGAGGCAGCGCAAGGAAACAGACGAAAGAATGGCCCAACCCACCCACATACACATGTATATGCATACACATTTAGCGAGGCAGCGCAAGGAAACAGACGAAAGAATGGCCCAACCCACCCACATACACATGTATATGCATACACGTGCACACACGCAAATATACATACCTATACATCTCAACGTATAAATATATATACACACACAGACATATACATATATACAC
>JAUUDZ010414605.1:0-14812 GCA_032361705.1 Panulirus versicolor | reverse complement strand
TATCTATATGCATATGTATATGAGTGGGTTGGGCCATTCTTTCATCTGTTTCCTTGTGCTACCTCACTAACACAAGAGACAGTGACTAAGTATGATAGATTAAATAAATAAAATGTTGAAATGTATAGGTATGTATATGTGCGTGTGTTGGTGTTTATGTATATACATGTGTATGTGGGTAGGTTAGGCCATTCTTTCGTCTGTTTTCTTGCGCTACCTTGCTAACACGGTAGACAGCAACTAAGTATACATATCTATATATATGTATATCCCTGAGGATAGGGGAGAAAGAATATTGCCCAGTTTTCCCTTTGTGTTGCAGAATGTGACTCAAAGGGATGGGAGTGGGAGGCTGGAAATCCTCCCTTCCTGTTTTACTTTTCCAAAAGAAGGAACCAAGAAGGGGTACAAGTGTGGACTTTTCCGTCTAAGACTTGGACATCTTTTCTTGACAAATGGAGCGATGTTATAATCAGGGATTGACATGCTGTCAGTAGACTGAACAATGACATATGAGGTGGCCAATAAAAACCATGGAAAGGTTGTGGGGCCGGGTTATGGATAGGGGGCTGTGATTTTGTTGCATTATACATGAAAGCTAGGAGTGGTTTTGAGTGAATGAGTTTCTCATTCACCCTTTCCTGGCACTGTCTCACTAATGTGGGAAGTAGAGAACAAGTAAGAGTGAAAGAGCTATATTGTTTTTTTTTTTATTATTTGTTTTTGTCCATGGGAAAAAGAAATAAAAGGGTGAATATGTTCCAGTGCAAGCTGAAGTGATTTGTATGGAGGGGATGATAAAAAGAGACTTACAGGATCTACATGTCAAAAGTGGTGGAACAAGGGTGAGATCAAGATGTAGACGGAAGGATGGAGTGAAGGAGGCTTTTTGATATCAGGGCCCAGACTTTCAGGAGAGTGAGAGGTTTCTCTAGGATGGAGTGAATTGGATTGATATGCTTTGGGGGAAGGGTGATATGCTTTCATTGGGTTGAATATGGGCATGAGAAGTAATCAAGGCAATTATGGAATAGTCATTGGGATGTATCTATGGATGGTAGAGTGTCTAGTTTAGAGCAAGATAGGCCATTGGTTTTTTCTAATGTTGCTTTACCTAAGGCACAAGAATCAGTTACATATGAAAAATAGTTGTTAGTGTTGCTAGTGTAAATGAGTATTGGAAAAAAGAAGCATGTTTTATTTGGTTGATGTTAGCAAGGAGTGAGCTCAAGCAATACTCCCAAGATGAATAAGTCATGTAGAGCCATTTGTCAGCTACACATGCTTATTTACGATAATGGTTAATTTTTGTTGTTATTCATCTTTCATATTTCTTTTTTTACACAAGTTTGTTCTTGAATGATCTCTGTGTAATGTTGCATAAACCAAAAACATAAACCAAATAGTAAAAGTTCTTTGATTTGTACTTCTGCTAGCATGTAAATGTTTATGATAATTGTAGATTTAGAATGCAGCGAGTCCACAGCTTATGAACAGTTTATGTCCCTGGATGTTGTTCTTCAGTTGAATTGTTCATAAGTTGGAAAATATACAGAAGTGGTGGTAATTTACTTAGAGTAAATGCTTATACCTGCCTGGAATATTGTTTTGAATATTGTATCCTGAAGTAAATAATAGTTGTTAAAACATCATTTCGAGCAACATTTAATGAAAAAATATGCAAATTTTTATAGTTCTGTTGTTCATAAGTATGACTAATGATTTGTACATCTCTGGGATTTTGATATTATTTTGAGAGCTTGTTTGTAAGTACAGGTGTTCGAAGGTTGGCCATTCATAAGTCAGGGATTCCATGTACTTTATTTTTTCCCAGACAAATTTGTAAGTGATTGCTATATAATATTATATATACCAAATAATAGTCATACACCAGCTTACCCATCACAGTGAGTTTTAGAGGAGTGTAACACCACCAGTCTGTAAATATTTTTAATGGCTACTGGTATGTGGTAGCATTGCCCCATGGGGAAGGATCCCAGATGAAGTTGAGATAATTAGTATGGCCAGATGATTCATTGGAAAAATGGTACACATTTCAAACCTTGAAACATGTTTATACATCTGAAAAGGGATTCTTAGTGTATTTTTAAAGGAATTCACCAGTTATAGAAACTCTTTTGCTAAGGCTTCCCCATTCAGGGGATAGATTTTTAAAGCTTTGCATGCATATTGGATCCGTTGAGACATCCATACACGAGAATGTTGATATTTACTGTGTGTTGGCAGTGTTGTGAAAAATCGGTTTATACTTGTTACAACATTTTTATCCTACAGCAGTCAATAACAGATCACTGAGTATAGATGTGAAGATGAAGGTGACTACGGGGTTCATTGAAAGTAAAAGTAAGCATTAAAAAAAAGAAAAAGCTAAAATAAGCCTTTCTGAATTGTTTGTGTTAGGTAGGTGTCTGCCTATTTCATATTTTGATTTACTGTCATTCTGGTTAGTCATTTGAGAATTGATTGGCATGATTGAGTGAATTTCTTAATCAAAATATACTCAGATGGTAGAAATCAATTTTATACTAATAGGACCCCTTTTATGGCAATCCTACTGCCTCTGTGCTGTATTTCATCCATTAGGAGGGAAATGGACTACTTAGAAGTGAAAAGCTCTTGGACTCCTTTTTGTCCATTTGATGATGATACCTTACTGCTGAAGGTGACCTTTCAACCTCTGTGTAACCATACACAGGCACTCTGGCAATGTTAGGTTGTAGTATGATAAGGAATATGGGTTAAGAACAGTGAACCACTTTACCTAAAGACACTTTCGAACAGGAAATGCTATCATTCACATGCAAGTGTAGTTCGTTTACCTCCAATGAACACATCTTTACTTCACTGTCATCAAATGCATCTTCATAACCCCCCTTCAAAACTGCTGGCTTTTGATCAGACCTTACAGGTCAAGTCAGAAGCCAGGATGAGGGTGTTGATTGTTGGAAAGATGAATAAAGAATATAGAAAGACATACCTGAGCGAAAGCAAGGTGCTCTCTCTGTTCTGCAGACAGAGATATGATAAGAAAAAATTCAGGCTGATATGGATAGATTTCGCACATGATAGGTAAAAGGAGTATTTGCACTAGATTAACCCTTTAAGTTGGAAGAAGTTTTTAGCAGGAACATGATGCATAATGGCTGGTCAGGAAAATATGTTGAAGTTATGTTAAGGCATCTTATCAAGAAAGAAAAGTTCATCAAGAAAGAAGTGATGGACAGTTGTGTTGATATATCTTGAGAGAATTGAGAAAGTATGAAATGTAGAAATAAATGCTGAAAGATCAGATTCTTTCAAAGGAATTGTTATAAGAAAAGGAATTATTTTTTGTCAGGATGATAGATGAGTATTGGAAGCAAAGATCTGTGTATGGCAGAAAAATGATACATATATAGACCAAAGTCAAAAGATTAACTGAATTTGAATGGGTTGTTCCACCACTGTAGCTGGCTTATCTTTGTTAATAATGTGTGATATTTATTAGAGGCACAATGCAAGCCTAATTTGTGAATCTATCTCTCAGTATGCCTTTCGAACAAGTATTATATTCATATAGAAATATTCCTTTTGTATCACTATTTTGTTCCTAGCATATGAATTCTATTAATGGAATGATTATCTATGCCTGTGTTAAAGTTTGTAACTTGATGAAGAAATATTGTTCAATTCTAATGTTTTCACAGGCTTACCTAATTATTGGAGGCCCACTACTTGGAAAAGTTGCATTTATGTAATGGTTTAGAATTATGATTTGCAGTATGAAAAATTATTTTAGAATATTGTCATGTTTTTTTAGATTTTATCTTGTTCATTGTCTTATGGAATTTTAGTATAATAACTGCATTGGCTTTAGCATATCAAATACAGTGATGTTATGGTGTACATCAACAGAGTTTTTAATTTCTGAAGGAATTTCTCTCTCTTCATATCATCTTCAATAACTTTGTTTGTTTGCACTGTATATCATAGACATTTACTTATGGAACGAGCATCACTACACCAGTTGTTCACTTAGAAACATAGATATGTTCACAGAGTCATTAGATGGCATAAATTAAAGATATATCTCAGTCTAATCCTGTTTAACATTTTATATTTGCATGCTTCAGCATTTTACTAAGATATTGGAAGGTTGTTCAATAATAGTAGCATGAGGTGGCTACCATTATGAATGCCATAAGTAGACTGGTGTGAGAATATGTAGCTCGTATTTAGTAATTTGAATCACACTGAATTTGAATAGTGAAGCTTGTGAGTAGTCCGTAATAAAGGGTCTCATTTCTGCCTGTTTATGTTATAATAACCATATTGACATATATTAGTTAACAACTAATGGTTAAGTACTCATACTTGTTGGGTAGCATTGTAGACTTACTGCATGATTCCAAATGTTTTTTGTTTAGCCTGTGGTTCTTCCGAGTGGACATGTAGTGATGGATCTTGTATACCACACCAAGCATTTTGTGATGGGCGCTTTGATTGTCCAGACTTTTCAGACGAGGAAAATTGCCCTGCAGGTAAGGATAGTGTAACTTACTGGTAAATCTGTTTGTCCTCATGAACACATCTTAAATTTATAAAAGTTAGAAATTATTAGTTAAGTATGAATCTCAAAATTTTGCATTCTCACATTGTGCATATGAGCAAAGTCTATTTGATGTAGAAATAGGTAGATACAAACTTGTGAATCCATAGACAAATACCTCCAATTTATCTAGGATGTGGAGCAGGGGAATGGACTTGTGTAGATGGATCATGTGTGCCTGAATCAGCTCGTTGTGATGGAGTGCCTCAGTGTCTTGATCGCTCAGATGAAGAGAATTGTCCTCAAGGTTTGTGACCCTTTGCATGTACCCATGAAGTGATATGCTACATTTGTAACAAATTAACTATACTTTTACCTATTGTAAAATGAAATAGATTGTTTATATAACAGATTTAGCAATAGTGAATTAATCTCAATTAGAATTCTTTTAGATTTGATATGCATGATTTTTCCCATATAGAATGTCATTCCGATGAATGGACTTGTGATGATGGAGTATGTATACCACAACAAGCACGATGTGATGGACGATATGACTGTCTTGACTCATCAGATGAAGCATCCTGCCCTCCCAGAAGTATGTATTGTATATTACATAATGTTCAATAATGATGAAATTTTATATCATTAAATTGCTGAAAGTTACTGTTTAGATGTTAATTGATGATGATATAAGTTGATTTGACTAAAATGTTATGCACACCACAATAGAACACTGGCTATTTCATTGAATCATAGCTTGAACATTGTACACTCAACAGATTGATATTCTCTGCCTTTTATGTGAAAAAATGAGATCTAGCGCTGATTTGTATCTCCTCCTCTGGCTCTTGTGTACTTTGTGGAATGCTTTCTTGCAGACATTCAAGGAATTTTCCCTTCACAGTTCTCTGTTTCTTTGCAGATCCAGTTTCCATTTGATTTTTTATAGTTAGAATATACCTAATTATCAGTACCTTTCTGTCTCCATCTTGATTGTACTTTTATTATTTGCATTAGAATTTGTTCCTTTATATTTTCATTCCTTTTTTTTCCCCCCCAGTGGTATTTGGTATGTTATCAGGTTTGAACACCCTTATGTGGTTTCTAAACTGTAGCTGTCATTGGTCACTGGTTCATTCACATTTGCTTATGCAATTATAGCCTTAACTTTAACATTATTTAACAGTCCTGCTCCCACTGCAGTATTTGCTTGTGTTATCCTTTGTCTGGTCTCTCTCTCCCTTTTGATGAATACTCTGCGAATCATGCTTTCCTCTACTACCTGGCTGGTATACTCCATCTTGATTATGTTCCTGATGTATCTTCCTTTTCTCTCTCTTGTTGTCCTATTTCAACTTTCCAATAACACTAGGCAAAGCCCTGTACCTCCCCATGAACAAACATTAACTTCCTGACTTTGGAAGTATGACCCTTAAAAGTATCTGATTCCCTGGGTAACCCATTAAAGGTATCGTATCAACTTGGCACTCTTGGGTGATCTCGGATGATTGTCTAGAGGATGCCTGAACATTTTAGTGTGCCAGTAATAGTCACAAGTCTCCTAAGTTGCACTTGCTTCCAGTCTCAGAAGTGTTTTACTACACTTTCTGGTTAGTTGAAGCCACTGTTATAAGTCCCTGCTGAAGTCTTTTTGCAAGGTATTGCTAGTACTAGATCCCTGAGATGTATTAAGGGTTGTTAGGTGCCTTCTGGATATCTTCAGGCAATGTCCTGTTATTAAGTCCCTGTTAAAGCCTTCTCTGTTATCCCCATTTCTGGCTCCTTGAGGTGTATATAAGCACCGACATTGACTTATAAACTCTTAGTGTGGAGTCATCAGTATGGTAGACTGGCTCGTATTCAGATGGGTAAGATAGACATCCAGTATAATTCCTTTGTGTCAGTGCCCTCTCATGACTACCACTGTGGTGTAACTATTTATGTCTTGCAGGTAAAGTTTTCTCTATTGTATAGCCGTTGGTCTATTTGTGCCAGTGTTACCATGTTTGCCCTCACTCCCCAGTTGTAGATAGTTACCATTCCTTGTAATCTTAATATTTACTTAATATATTTTCAGCTGAGTGTTTTCCTATCCCTGTTATCTCCCCATGTATACATTACCTAACCCTCTTCCCATCTTGCCATGTTTTTGAAAATCCTACCAACTGTGCCTTCAGGCATTTTAGGGTCACAGCAGGCCACCCAGTGAACCTCATTTGCATATCATGCCACATGATTAATATCTGTCTTTGTATCTCCATAGAACAGTTTAATCCATAAATGATGGGAAAGTGATCACATTATAGAATGAAAGAAATACATGCAATTGTTAATTATATGTAAAAAAGTGAGCTAATATAAGTTATATGGCCATTGTATAATGCTGAAGTAAAAGTGTAGATACTTAGTGCTGGGGAAATGGAGGATGAGGTTCAATTTATGTATACTGTCCATATTTACCACATATTCTTTTAGTTTATTCCATTCATCCAACTTCCTACTGCAACAAAAGTACTTCTCTACATTCTTTTAATAAAGTTTCTTACATAATTTCGTATTTCCCTTTGGATATCCTATCACTACATCTTTCTTTGAACTGTTCACTGAATCATCAGTCTGGTTTAAAAACAAGGTTTTGAGCCCTCTTCCATAGTAGGCAGATTTAAGGTGTCTATCCTTTCCTAGTAACTCATTTCTCTTAATTCTTGTAACATCTTTGGTGTCTTCCTCTGGATCTTCTCTTATTTTTTGTGCTTCTTTAGGTGAGTTGGCCATACTTGAGAAGATACTCTAATTTTGGCCTTATTTGCTAGAGACTTGCTTATCCATAAACTTGAAAGCTGTTTTATTTCTTCTGGTAGACAGTTTGTCCCCTTTACTGTTCTAATGTAAGGCTGTAATAACAAGTTAGGGAAGATATCAGCTCCCAAGACCCTCTCACACTCAGAATTCTGAAGCTTATTTCCTGGTAGATGATAATAACATTAAGGCCTTCTTTTGCTGTCTTATCCTCATTGCTTTACAATATGCTCTGGTTGAATTCCATTAGCCATGTATCAGACCAACTTTGAAATTTGTCTAGGTCCCCTTCTCTCATATTATTTTAGTGCTTCTTTAGGCAAGTTGACCATATTTGAGTAGCATACTCTAATTTTGGCCTTATGTAGTATAATGTTTGACTAGCTTGCTAGAGATTTGCATATCCATAGATTTGAAAGCTATTCTATTGCTTCCAGTAGACAGTTTGTCTCCTTTACTGTTCTGATATAACGCTGTTTTGATAAGTTAGGGAAGGTGTCAGCTCCCAAGACCCTCTCACACTCTGAATCTTGAAGCTTATATCCTGGTAGATGATTATAACATTAAGGCTTTCTTTCATTCTCTCCAATCCTCATTACTCTACATATACTATGGTTGAATTTCATTAACCATGTATCAGACCAACTCTGGAATCTCTTGGTCCCCTTGTAAGCTGATACCATTCTGTTTGCTTTCTCCTTCCTTCATAACCTTTGCATTAACCACAAATCTATTTAGGTAGGAGTACATACCTTCTGGCAAGTCATTTCCATAGATCAAGAAGATAAACAAAGTCCCAGAACAGAACCTTGCAACACTCCACTAGTGATCACCACCTATTTCAAGAAGGGTTCTCTGATATTTAGCCTTTGCTTCCTTCCACTAAGACAATCTTTTATCCGTCAGAGGAGTCATCTCATCTTCCCTCTTGGTTATGCAGCTTCTTGATCAGCCTCCCATGCAGTCTTGTGTTCAATGCTTTCTGTTAATCCAGATACAATTTAACCTGTTGTCAAAGATGGAGCGTACTCTCTCAAAGAAATCTAAGGGGTCTATTACTCTTGGGCTTTCTCTAAAACCATATTTTCCTCTCAGTTAGGTAATGTTTCCTATCTAGAAACTCATCTTTTTGCTTCCTTATTATCTTTTCCTGTACCTTACAAACTGCATTTTTAAGGGAGAGTGGTTTGTGGTTCAGCACCTCCTGGTCTCCTTTCTTGTAGATAGGTTCCAGTTGGGAACAAGTGTCAGAGATATAGATAGATAAGGTATGGCATTTGTCTTTTTCCACTTCCTTAGCCTTTCTTCGCTAACGTCTTGAGTAGTTTTTGAAATGTGTATCTAGTGTATTTGCACACATCTTCAGTGCATATGATGCAATGTCATCTGGCCCATGAGCCTTGTGCGAGTCAGGGCCCTTTGTTATTCTTTTAGTATCTTTTCTAGATATCTCAATGTTTTATAAAGCTTCCTCCCCAACCCATCTCACTAGTGTTGGGGCTATAATGTCTTTGACAGTGAAAACAATTTTGAACATATTATTCACCTCCTTACATCTTTTTATCTATCTATATCTCTGATGTCCATTCCCTACTGGAACTCCCATCAAGGGGTTGCCTTGGCAAAAGTCTCCACTTATTGCTGTCCATACATGCCTCCCCAAAGTACACCATTCCATGCATTATTCCGCCATGTCTCTCCCTCCAGTATTCTTCTACCTAATTTTCCCATGTCACAGGTGGTCTTCTCGTTACACCAACCCCTTTACTTGTAATATCACACGCATTCCTTGTAAACTCCATCTTGGATTCTTTCAACATGCCCAAACCACCTTAAAGTATTTTGTTTCACCCACTTTGTCACTCTATAATTCATTCCCTTACCACGTTTCTCATACACCTCTTCATTTCTTTCTTCATTCCACTTAGTCACACCACACACACTTGTCAAATAGCTCCCTTTCTTACACATCATCACATAATCTACAATTCTTCCCTCTGATTACTTAGCATGATTTAATGTTCTTTGACTGAAAGTTTACTGTGATGAATGTATGGAAACAGTTGGGTTTTCTACTGCCATGTGTGAAAAAGATTCATGCAAAAACATTATAGAATAAAACCCAAGCTCCATTGTGTTTATTTCTACCACCTTGAATCATTTATCTACACATACGTATATATATTTCTGTATTTACTGTAAAGCAAGGTAAAATTATTTGGTTACTCTGACACAATATTCCTTTTTTACATAGGATGTGGAACTGGGGAATGGACCTGCTTGGATGGGTCATGTATTCCAGAGGAAGGTCGATGTGATAGAGTGCCACAATGTATTGATCGATCAGATGAAGAGAACTGTCCTGAAGGTTAGTGGCTCAATTTACTGCATGGAGGGAATGATATTACAGAAGTCTTTATTGAAGTATATTTTGTATTAACATGATTTCCTAAATAAGATAAAGAAAATAGTTTGGAATGTGTAACTTGCCATTAGATAGGAAAGTCTGTAGAAGCCCTTGGAAATACTGCACTAGATTTGCCCTCTACCAGTGGCCTGTTAAGGGCGAGGCATTAATGGCTAAGAAGTGAAACTGGAATTCACCTGTTATGGAGACTCTTTTGCTGTGGCTACCCCCATGAGGGGGTTCTCAGAGGAAATGGGCATCAGGGATATAGATAGACAGTGGATCTAGGTAGTGTTTTTGTAACTAATTAAGGCCTCTTAGTGACCAATGATAATATTAGTCATTCAGTCTTAATGATGTGTGAAGTGTCCTAAGGAACAGTAGTATGTATAGATGTGGAAATCATTCTTTTGTATAACTTTAAGCTAGGTGATTTTGCAGATTTGACTGCCCGCATTATACTGATGAGACAGGATATCCATTAATAAGGAGGTCTTGTTTACTAAACAGTTTTGCTTGGAGACTTTCTTTTATTAATTGTTTCTTTCTTTCATTCTTGTTCATGTTCCCACATTAGCAAGGTAACTCCAGGAACAGACAGAGAAGCAGCTGCATTTTCCTACATCCATTCTTTAACTGTTATGTACAATTCACTGAAATCACAACTCTTTTCCCACAACCAGGCTCCACAATCCTTTCCATGGTTTCCCCTGTCCTCTTCATTCCCCCAGTTGAGTCTGATAACAGCACCTTACTCCCTATTTATCACATCGTACCATCCAACTCATTCTATCTCACATGTGCCTTTCACCCTCCTACATGTCTAGTCCCTGACCACTTGAAATGTTTTGCACTCCTTCCTTCCATCTCTAATTCAGTCTACCCCTTCTCCTTTTCTCCTTCACTTTGACAAATGCAGTGCCTGCCAATGAATTAGGTTTGAGGGGTCTGTGGCACAATCACCAAGGATGAAATTGAAATAAAACCATGAAACTTGTTTTCACAACCAATTAATAGTTTATTGGATTTCTATTCCTCTTTATACACCCTTTGATATGACCAGGAACTGAATCAGCAAGGTTCTGAAGCTTTTAGGATCCAATTTTGTCCAAATTTCAAAAATGGCTGCCTCCAGCTTAGGTAGCAACAGATTATCCCCATTATGTAATTTAATTTTTTTTTAAATGTCCGCAGTCTTTCTATTGGATTCCAATCCAGTTAATTCCCGGGCCATTGCTGAAACTCCACTGCACAATCCTTGAGCCAGTCAGTGATTAACTTGGCAATGTGACAGGAACCCCATCTTGCATGATTACCTTGGCTTTGCACTTTCTGAACAAATATGGAAGATGTTCACACCAAAGCTCAAAGTAACTGTGCCTGTTCATAGTTTCATTCTTTGGTAACATTACAAGGTACTCATCATCATAATAATTGAAACAGTCATGCACCATAAGTGAAGTAGGGAACTTCACAGTGCTGGCAATGTACTTGTGGTCAGATGGATCCACGCCATCCTTCCCTCTCCAATTTGGTCTCCTCATTCTCCTTGTTCCGTCCACTTCTGACACATATATCCTTTTTGTCAATCTTTCCTCACTCATTCTCTCCATATGTCCAAGTAATTTCAGCACACCCACTTCAGTTCTCTCAACCACACTTTTTTTTTTTATTGCCACACTTCTCCCTTACCCCTCAATTATTTACTTGATCAAACCACCTCACACCACTTATAGTCCTCAGATATTTTATGTCAACACATCCACCCTCCTCAGTGATATTGCTGGGACTACTGTTCCTTTGAACATAGCCATTTTTGTCCTCCAGGATAATGTACTCTCTTTTCACACATTCCTCAGCACTCCCAGAATCTTCACCCCTCTCATCCATCCTATGACTTTCTCCAGCTTCCATGGTTTCATTCGATGCCTTGTGTACTCCCACTTCCACCAAGTTTACTCCATTCAAACTTGCACCCCAAGTAACCTTTCCCCCAACTCTGTAAAACCTAATAACCATGCTTTTATTTACATATACTTTCAACTTCCTGGAGTGGTGAGAGGTTGACAAAGAGTGTCTGTGTATTGGGAATGCAGGGGACAAGTAGAGAGGGGGAAACCAAATTGGAGATGGAAAGTTGGAATGAAAGAAGTTTTGAGTAGTTGGAGCCTGAGCATGCAGGAGGGTGTAAGGTGTGCATGGAATAAAGTGAATTAGAGTGTTGTGTAGGGCACAGTTGGCTGTCACTGGAATGAACAAGGGCATATGTAGAGGCCAGGGGGAACTGTGTCTTTGGAGGCTGTGGATTTGGTGCATTAGACAGTGGCTACAGAGTGGATGTGAGTGAGAGAGACCACTTCTTCCTCAGTTTCTAGCATTACTGTGCTAGCACAGGAAATGGCAAACAGATATGAAAAGAAAATATTTTATTTCTTTTTTCTGATTCACTACCCTTTTTCAGAGGTCCACATCCTACCTCACCCATACCAAACATATCACCCACAAAAGTAAGAACTGCTTTTTTAAGTACCTTCCACTCTTCCCATACTCCCCTTTTTTCCTTTATTCTTACTTTATGCTAGTCTTCACTCAATCGTAATTATCTTTACATACACTCAATCTTTATTATCTTAACACACACTCAGTCTTTATCATCTTAGCACACATGCTCACTTGCTTTCACCACCACCGCTCTACCTTTGTCATATTCTCCTTTCCTACATCCATTACAATTATTCACACTCACCTTCGCTATGAAATTTTCAGACAACCTTATTACTGCCCTTCATAGCAAATTCGCATCCAACAATCTTTGGAGTACATATCTGTCAGTATGAACTCAGTCCAGGAATGGCTTTTGAATGCTGCAACCCCACTTGCCATATTTGCTTAAGCATACCCCTTTTTTCAAACCTTATTACTAATTATGAGCCCTTTTTCCGTACACAACTCCACAAGCTGTTCCCAATTTTCACTCAACCCTTCCACACTCTATATATTTACTGTGAAGGCTGGTATAATATGATTTGTTTATACCATGATTTTTCTTACTTGTATAGGATGTGGAACTGGGGAATGGACTTGTTTGGATGGGTCTTGTGTGCCAAGGGAAGCACGATGTGATGGTGTGCCACAGTGTATTGATCGATCAGACGAAGAGAACTGTCCTGAAGGTTAGTAACTAAATTTTTTGTGTTGAGCAAATGTTAAAAAGCTTTTATTGAAGCAGGTTTTGTGTTAATATTGTTATTTATTCAGGGAAAGAACTTGAAAGAAGGTTATATGCATGACTTTGCCATTATAGCATGTGGATCTGAAGAGTGGACTTGTGGAGATGGGTCTTGCATCCCTCAAGAAAGACGTTGTGATGAACGTTATGACTGTCCTGACTATAGTGATGAAGATGGATGTTTACCAGGTTTGTTGTACTAATTTTGTTTTCATAAGAAAGTGAAAACTGGTGAGCTTTTTTTTTATTTCAAATTAAGAAAGTATCTCTCCTGGTTTAACATGGTAAGACAGAGAACTCTACCTTTGAATGTGGATATATATTGTGTATCGCTGAATGTTTAAGTGAACGTCAAACAAGGTCACACACACACACACACATGCTAGCCTCAAGCAGTTCCCCATTTTACCAACCAACCCCTAGGGGTGAATGAACAGCTAGGTTGGTTGTGGATGGACTGCCACAACCAGGATTCGAACCTACGCTTTTGACCCTGGATGGCTCATGAATACATTATGATAATGAACGCTAACTGCTACTCCACAGTTTCAAAATATTTCCTTAACCATATAAATTAAGACTGTTCCAGTATTTGCCAGCAGACACACTCTCCATAACTGTTCTAATGACTGGTTAGGGATGATGATGACTCTCAAGTCATACTTGCACGTAATCCTGAAGTTCGTTTTCTACATGTTGATGATCATATTGAAGTTGTTTTTCACTTTGTCCCAACCTCTTTACTTTACATTTGCTGTGGTTGAATTTCATCAACCATGTATCACACCAACTTTGGCATCTGTTGATGCAGTCCTCTTTATGTAGCACTGCCATCATAACCTTTCCATCATATTCAGGTAGAAAAACATACCCACAGGCAAGTCATTTGAATAGCTCAAGAAGAGTAATGGTCCCAGAACAGAACTATGGGAAGTTGTACATAGTGTAAGTATATATAGTCCAGTGTGTAGATATCTGTTCCGTAGTGATGACAAAATTACATAGGTGAATGAAGGGATTCTAGTGTTTCATGAAAATAAGAACTAAGAATCTTGATACTTATGAGTGCAGCGATATTTGACTCCAGGTATGGTCTTGGCTTGTTCTGGTCATCCTTGCAGTACAAATCACTTATATCTGTGACATTGTAAATAAAAGAATTTTATCATGAATTATATAACACTTTGTGAGGTTAATCATTAATTTTTCTTTTTGATAAGTGAACACATTATTAAAAAAAGGCATCTTTATCAACCCTATCACATGCTTTCTCCAGGTCCATAAAAGCCCCATACAGATTCTTGTCTTAAATATTTTTCACACATTCCTTGCAGCAAACTCTTAATCCACAGATCCTTTACCACTCTTGAAACCATATTGTTAATATCTAATCTTGTGCTCTGCACATGCCATCCCCCTCTTAGTTACCACTCTCCCATACAACTTACCAGTTACACCGAACAAACTTACACCTCTGTATTTTGAACACTCACCTTTGTCCCTCATGCCTTTCTTCATTGGCCTATACCTACAAACTGCCAATCCTCTGGCATCTCATCATGATCCATATATACATTGAAAATCCTAAAATCTAATAAAGAAAACAGTAATTCCCTTTCTAAAGAAATTCATCTACATTACCGTCAAGTCTAGCCACCTTGCCACATTTCATATGATGCAAGGCTTTCACCACCTCTTCCCTCTTCATCAAACCACTTTCCATGACTCTTTCACTTCTCATACCTCAGTGACCCAGACACCCTACATCTTCTTCCATGTCATCAGACTCATTCAACAGTGTTTCAACATACTCTTTCCATCTCCT
>JAUUDZ010414594.1:0-14813 GCA_032361705.1 Panulirus versicolor | reverse complement strand
CCAAGAGAAATATCATTGAATCTTCTATTATCAAATACACAAAGAATTATAATCTTAATATTAGTGATGGTCTATACCAATTAGATAACTTTATTGTTGTTGAAATTTGTAAAATAATAAGTTTATGAACGCTCGTTGTCTATCTTGGACAATCGCATGTTTACCAAATGGCCTCCTGGCTTCGTCTCTTCGTTGTATATCAACTGACTGTTATATTTCTCTCTTGTGTCTCCCCTGATAATGTGACTATTACAAGAAAGTGCACTATTCGAATACTTTATTTGTATTCATATACCTCCGCGTTGTACACTTAGGTTCGGTAAAATGCTATCTGCTGGCTATGTGCGCCTTTTGGAAAATAACTGGTGTAGACCCCGCTGCTCATCATTGTGAGACGAAGAATATTCGAGTATAAAGTATTCGAATAGGCATTTCCTATTAGCTAGGCCCATAGCCTAGCGGTAGCATTCCCGCCTGTGGCACAGGGATCCCGGGTTCGATTCTGGCTGTTGGAGGTTTGTATATTCTATGAAGGTGCGCGTTCAAATGCACTTTATTCGTATATATTCATATATGTATTTGGTGTCTGGGCTCCTGGCCGTTGGTGCCTGGAACCCTGATGGCGTTTGCGTTCTGGATCCATCTTTCTTATTTCAAAGAATCTGCCGTTTGTGTAGTTTCATCCCTTTGCCTATGTTTCTGGATTTGAGAAACTCGGTTTGTGAAACCTAACAACCGGAGGTTTCCTTTGCCGTTTTGGTTCGTGTTATGTGGTGTCGTGGTTCTTGGAACCTGCTTTCTGGTATCTAGGATCATAAAACTTCATGTCTCAGGCCCTTGATACTGGGGTATGGCTCTCTGGCTACTGGTGTCTTGGTTTCTTTAACCCAGTGTCTGAATTTCTAGGCTCTAACGACTTGGCTCTTAAACCCTGGCGTCTGAAACACTGGATTTTGGTTACCACATTCCGAAGTCTGGCATCTTGCAAACAGGTTCTTTGTTTCTAGATTCCTGAATCTTGGCTTCCGGATTCTTGTTCCTAGTGGTTAACTTCTTGGGTCCTGAATCACAGGATCATGGTTTCAGGAGTTCAGATTTAAGGATCCAATAGTTAGACTTCCTTGATCACGATCTAACCCCCAGGCCACGATGAACTTAAAAAAGTAACTCCTCCGCAACCACTCGCTAATGCGTCACGCATCCTTTACATAGTGGAGATACTTTCGCTTACGCTCCGGACAAGGAAGGAAAGTCTGTTAATCGACTTATAAGTCACTGCAATGTTGTCTATGCATCTTAGCCCTGTAATGTATACATGATATCTGAAATAAAGTGTTCACCACTACACTCCGGGAAACGAATCCCGTACCATCTTTGTCGCAGCCAGGTAGCCTAACCCCAGGCCACAGAGAGTCCGGGGTTTGATGCTCCTGGATGATTCTGTCTGGGTTTATGATTCCTGGCATTTGGGTTCATTATCTTGAGGTCTCCATTCCTGGATCCTGAGTTCGTCAATCCTTGATTTATTTCCTGCCCTCATTATCGACTGCTTTATTCTGCATCGCATGCTCACCGTGCGAGTTGTGCAAAAGGTTACAGAGGCGACAGAGGGGCTATGTTAGACTCCAGTTGGCAGATACTTTTTATCTGATTTATCTGATACATACAAAATGTGGATACAGTATCGGAAGTTCAGGTATATGAGATTAAAAATAAGGTCTCGTGCCATTTTTTCCAGGTTCTGTTTGGACTTATCCCTAAAAGGCTAAATCTATTACACATTTGAGACAGTGTTCTAGTGTGTGGTTCTATCTCTGGCCACAAACATTGCACTTCATATGATAACAATAACAAAAAGCGAAAGTAGAAATAGTTCCTTTAGCCTAATCTTATCTAGCGATGACGACATTTTGTAATCTGATGATCTTGTTATTTTCTCTCTCTCTCGCTATATATTTATGTCTTATTTGACAACACATTTTCCATTATGATGGATGTATATGGTGATGCATATTTCTCTTTGTCAATTTGCTTTAAAGAGACTGATAGCCCTTCTTGATTTCAATTTTGATACACGTAATTGAGAAAACAATTTCATCATTTTGTTTTACCAATAATACTCGCATATCGGTATCTAGTTTCGGAGAGAATCAAATTACATTCTGAACTCGGAGGCTAAAGCATCAACTTCATCACTATCCCGGAGGCCTATATGAAAGGATATCCTTAATAGTTTGTTTCGAATCCTTTGACCAATAATGCTCACATATCTGCATCTGGCCTCAGAGAGAAGCAAATTATATTCTCAACTTAGAAAAATAAGGGCAAATAGTGAGGATAAAGGACCAGAGATTAATTAAACTGTTTGTGGTCGTGAGTTCTGAGGTCGAGAGCGATGAGGATGGCCAACAACTCAATTTGTAGAGTAAACGCCCTATTGTTTATTCTAACATTTTTTTCCCTAACCTACTACCATTGGGCTGGATCACAATAGCAGCATTTCTAGCCCTCCTAATGGCAGAGTTGGAACAGCTGTCAGTATAGTTACCCTGGGCTAAGCTATTGTGCGTCTGTAGTTTCTGTGAATGTCCAAGTGTACAAATTTCGGCAAAGCGTTGAGGATTAAGACTGTGAATAATTATTTTCCTCGGTGGATGAAAAGTAAGGTAATGTCAAAAGGAATTATCTACCAGGGAGGTAGGGAATGCTGCTGCTTCCATCCTTGTACAGCTTATATGTTCCATGTGATAGGCTGTTATTTGAATCCATTAAGTCCTGTCATAAGGATTTCACGTATTCTCTCCTCATCGCATTTTATACTTAGCTCTTTCCTCTTGCTGAACAACTTAGTAGTCTTGGGACAGCCAAGTATCATCTTAAGGCCTCATTTTTTATCATTTTCAAGTCTATCAATACCTATATTGTTGTATAGGACCAAAGCTGGTGCATGATAATCTATTAGTGATCTATTTTAAGTCAATTCTAGCACTTGCACATAGAATTATACATTGCGACGAATTGTAGAGCTCTGTGCCCATCTTTACATTGTCAGTTCAGCTTTTGTAAAGCAGATTTATTAGATGGGACTGAAATACCATGAAATATAATTGTGGAATTTTGATGAATGGGTTTTTAATTAATTTTCTATTTCGATGGTCCGCCCTCACAGTATCCAATTCGTTTACTGAACACTTTGATCTTCTCTACAGCAATGATTAATCGGAGGTAGTCACGGCTTTGTGTATACAACTAAGAGCAGTTTGCATTTTATATATATATTTTGGTGTGTGGAAGAATATCCTCAGCACGAATGAGAGTGATATTCATGGGATTTTTTAGGATTGAATTTTGTAATACATTGATATCTGTGTTAAACAGTATTAGTCTAAGTAACCCACTCTCAGGAGTGTCAAGTTTGGTATGTGTACCTTGACGTTTGTAGTCTTGAAATAACACAACAAACTCTCGGTTGGAGAAGTAACCCAGTTACATTGCTTACCAAATATGACTTACTGATTAGTTATTTCAAATGTAGGTTTCAATTCTAAAATTATGGTGTGCTTGTGCCTTCTGTCCCCATGAAATGTTACGAAAGCTGTAATACTGATGTATGCACTTTTGACATATGTAAAACCATTTATGTTGGGCTTCATGTGATTTTTACTTTTGTGTAGCATGATTAGCACGATCCTGTCAAGAGTTCTACACAAGCAGCTCGTCAGGGAGATGGGACAAATTTCAACAGGCTGACTGTGTTTTATTACTGGTATCATAAGCCTGCTGGTTACTGTGGAAGTGTAATGATGTCATAGGTGATAGAGGAGATAACTGCATTCTAAAGCCTTCACTGGAAGTGCTTGTGAGATCATTGACTCACTGTTGATTATACATCAGGATGAGATGATTGTGAGTGTTGCTGCAAAATAAGATTCAACCCCTGTATATATATCTCATGTTACGCACCCGAGTTGTATTTGGCCTCTGTGCCAACGTTTGATAGAATGTTTATCCTCATTTTTCTGCACTGAACTGTAAGCCTTGAAGTCTAAGAATATTTATTGTCTGTAAGAGTTGCTGGTGTGTTTGCATTGTAGGTGTCGTTGTCCTCGGTTTCTTCAGTGGAGGACTTGCCATGTTCACTTAACGCCTCGTTTGGTAAATAAAAAGAATGGCATTCCTCTCATTCGGTCATGATCATGATTGCTTACATTGGAGATATGGAGTACACTTTTGCCACACAGGAAGGTTGACATAGTTGGTGAAGGCATCCCTGACCTCAGAGATGGACGTGTTACGAACACCAGGCCTCGTCCGCGAGGTGGGGTGAGCCTGGCCTCAAGGTCAAAACAAAACAAACAGGACCGCGAGTCATAGACACGGACACCACCCTTTAAACATGGTAGAGGAAGCGGATGACAGTAGACACTTCCTCCACAAAGCTATAGAAAGCAATCAAGGTGACATAAAAAAAAATGCTGATGCCCGCTTTATGGGGCGATCATTCACCTCGGTGCACAGGCATCTCATGAGCGAAGCATCATGAAACCTGCAACCAGGCTTACCAACAATTCTTTCTCAAGAAGTCGGTAACACTACACCTGGTCGACGCTCCCTGATCACCCACCGCATAAAGCGGCTTATACAATAGCGAAATCGAGCTTTCAACATTCGTAACAACGAACTTCGCGACCAAATAGAACTTGAAGTACAAGCCGTGAAGAAAGCCTATCACCCAAATAAGGTGGAGAATTCAAAGCAGGCCAACGTTGGTCAGTGAAATGATAAAATTAAAGAACTAACTGGCTGTGACGAGGGAAGGCTCTCCCTCCTCCCATGTGTAGACCAACTTAGCAAAGAGGAAGCTGCATCCTTAATCAACAACTTTTGCAACATTTGCCAGCTATTACCGGAAATCGACATCACTCCCTCCCTGCATACCTATCAACCCCATCTCTCTGAATGTGGTACAAGATTATTAAGTAGCCAAGCGCCTTCTTCACCTTAAAACCAGGCGTTCAACCACACATATATATATCTTCCAGTGAAACCATACATGAAATTTTCGCATGAAGTATGCTACATCGCTAACCGCAATAATTAATGCTGCACTCAAGTAATAACATATCACTCAACTACCCAAATCTTCCAACCCAGCCGTTCATAGCCTACGAGCTGTTGCAATTTCTCCGATCCCCATTCGAATTTGTGAACGTTTTGTGTTAGACTGGGCCTATGTTGACATCACTGATTCAGTAGACCTTCAGCACTTTGGCAGCATGAAGTCTTCCTGCACCACTCACAGCCTTGTCAGCCTCCTAGATTTCGTTTACCGCAAAGTAGAGAAATTCAAAATCTCGTAGGTGCTCACATTCGTAGACTTCACTAAGGTCTCCGACTTGGTAAACCACAACATCATAAAGAGAACCATCGACCTGGGACTACGTGAGTGTCTCGTTTCTTGGCTAGCTGACTTCCTGCCGGGATGACATTTCACTAGGCCTTTACAATCTCTGGGCAATCAGAGATTTCAATCTTCTTCGTGTCACAGTAGTCAACTGTTTAAACTGGAAGAGTTATGTCATCACCATCATTAGCCTTTCACATACCGTCTGCACCTTTCCCGCCGACTGAAATTAGTAGTCGTTTCATGAACTGAGCTTAGGGATGTGTATACCACCTTCATTCTGCCTAAACTCACCTACGACTACCCAGCCTGGTCCTCCTTACCAACAGTTACACAGAGGGACTACCTAAAAAGAGTACAGAAAAGTGCGTGCAGAATCATCCTGGGCTCGTCTTACACCACCTACAAAGATGCCCTCATTTCGCTGAACCTGTCCACCATCGCCGACCAACACCGGCAGCCCATACGGCAATTAGGCAATAAACTGCTCGCGCGCACACACAGACACACACACACACACACACACACACACACACACACACACACCGTCGCAGAGACCTCTCGACTCCCTTCCACCACGTACCGCTGTTCCTAACCACAATCAAAATGTTCCAATCAGACAGTTATGAAAACAGTTCTATACTTAACGTTGTAAACTTCATAAGCAATCTAGGAATAAGTTCATAGCTATGCAAGTGAACAGCTCAGTTTCCTGTTAGGCTACCTAGTACATCAACAACTTTATGTTCAATAATGTTAAGTTAATCTCATAATGTATAAAACATACCACTGACTCTGTAAACACCCCTGTATATCTGACACAACACTTCAGACACACACACACACACACACACACATACTGACACAACACTTCAGACACACACACACACACACACTATAAAAAAAGAGTGTTTACATTCGCTGCCAACTTTTGCGTTTACACTGTTATTTTTTTCTTTCTTTCAAACCATTTCTTTTATCCGATTTCTATACAGTTTGAATCTGGACGCCATGGAGTCTGGTCCAATAAAGCCAGGAATATTTTCATTTTTTTATCGAACCATTTTTCATTTTTGTTTTACGTTGGTATACAGTCCAATTTTATGGGGTCCGAGGATCAGTACAACGGAAAGGCACAGATCTCTACTTGTAGAAATAAACAAACAGAATGAAGTGAGTATAGAGTCGAGCTACCAAGATGATTCCCGGTCAGAGGAAAAAAATATCTTGTGAAGGCTAACTAAACACTTACTGTTTTAGCCTAGAAAAGAAGAGGTTAGGAGCTGATCTGAAACCGGTATTCAAAATTATCAAAGGATTTGATTACATCGATCTAGCAAGCTACTAAATGCTTGAGTCGTTGTGTTTCGCTCTTGTAACGAAAGCAAATTCTTGGTACAGCGTTTAACCTCGAAGAAGGCGAAGCAATTTTTCTTTAAGAGGATTGTTAAGACTTGGAATGATTTACCAGTTAAAGTGGTTGAGATCAGTGCCATGAATATTTTCAAGAAAAAGATCTCATAGATATTTTGCTTCAGGTCCACAAGTAATATTATTAACGCCTCATTTGTTACATGAACAAACCACGGGTTATCCTCATTGAATCATCCGTATGCCTTTCTATTCTACCACACTAATCTATGAGTTTCTGATATTTTCTGATCTCACAAATAACCTCGAAATGACCCAGTAATCTGTTGCTGTTTGACTTCCTTTGTATCCCTTTGATTACGATTCTGTTCCCTTGTTTTTGTATTTGTTACAGTAAGATGCGGTTCAAAGGTCAGTCATGTCCTGGTATCGATCTTTACGGTTAAAATTCTAATTGTGTTATGAGATAAAGGGTTAGTATTGGTATTGCTTTAAAAGAAGATAGATACAAACGAGACTCCCCACACTAAACTCTTACGTTACCACCTCCACAAAATATGTGAGGGAGCAAGGTCTAGATAATGCAAAAATTTCCTGAGATCATTTACATACAGTATGAATATAAGTAAATGGTTGTACACCTTGCGTGGAATTGGATCTGTGTGTGTGTGTGTGTGTTTGTGTGTGTGTGTGTGTGTGTGTGTGTGTGTGTGTCATTATACCTAGCAAGTATTAAAGTTTAAAAACGTAGGTAAATGAATGTAAAATTCTCTCACCGTAATACACAAATCATATCTATACACAGACAGACAGACTAGTATTCCTAGGACAAGGGAAAGATGAATATCAAGTCTGAACAGATGGCAACAAGACACTTAACAAGTCATCCACATGACTTACATTTGACAGAACTTCATTTTGTGTCTTAATCATGTCACTCGGTGTCATGCGTCAGTGATACGTGAAAGTTATTGGCCCAGAGTAGACGATAATTATGACAAGGAACTCACAACTTTAGCAGGAATGGCTTCATTACCAGCAGACTGTGCTTAAGGCAGGCATAATCAGCAGACGCTCTTGAGGTTGATGACTTCCTTGCTGTGAGACAGGTCCATCTGTGTCTGTCTTACTGTGGTTATAATCTTTTGAATAACCTTCATGTCTATGTTATCAAGAATTATATCGTGAATGCGGAGTCCCTTAGTCTCACACAATTCCTCCACAAGACAGTAACCAAGCAGGAAGTAAGTGTTCATGGCTAAGATCGCCATGTTTATTACTAGTGTGACATATAATGGTCATGCAACCCGTTGGTATATATTGACCCGTATTTAAATGGCGTCCAACTGTGGTATGACTGTCCCTCTGTGATGTAGGTTACGACATGTGAGGCCAGCCTACCGTGCCACTGGTATACCAGCACATGAGGCATGACAACGTTCTTCCTTCAAATTGTGTTAGTCTGTAGAGCATATCAGTGAAGATGTACATATGTACGTGAATTCTCTATTAGAGTGACAAAAATTATAGGAATGAAGGTTAAAGTAAATATCAAAAGAATTATTACTTTTGATTTTTCATATTTGCTTATTTTTTGGGTTAGGTGGGGAGGGAGGCGGGGGGAGATTAGGAGGATTACCAGCCAGAAAGATTGTATCATTTCCATACAGTCATTTTTATACTCTGTGCTGAATCACTGATGTGGTCATGAATTTATTACGAAATCTTTGAATGACAACGGATCATGAGGAAACTCTCTTGACATAAGTAATCATAACTAGTGTTGCTAGTAAGATCTGGTAAGATCAAGATTAAGGTGGCTCAGAGAACATGATAAGAAAGTCTTATCGTCAGTCGATCGACTAATAGATAGCCTAAGTCATACATCTAGACGTAGAACATTACGATAAAGCCTTCGGGTCAACAGTAATTCCTTTTGTATGTTCCATCAATAAACCAAAACAAGTGATAAAACTCATAATTCTTAATCACCACAGTCTAATGTGACTGTCAGTATACTCTTAGAACAATGTAGACACTGAGGAGTTAGGTCAGGGATTCATTGTGTCTTTCTGTAGGAAGATCTATTATTGTGGTACATCGCTCCAGCACCGGCTCTTGCAGCTCCACCCGATGTTCCGTCTGTTTTAAGCCATCCTTCCTGCGGCGGATGATGCCGTGTCTCCCGCCTCTCGGCTCCTGCCACCATTACACATCGAACACCCTCTCGTCGGGTCAGGGAGGCCATAACTCCGCTAGCTAAGGTACTGTTTCTCCTGCTAGGTAACATGTTACCTCCTCTAGCCAGGGAGGTGATGTCTCCTCTATCCTCTGGTGGTTCAGGGATACATCTTCCTGCAGGGACGAGGAATTTGGTGGTTATATATTGTGTGGTGATGTGGGAGGTGGACAGCCGGGTTGGTCGGTGCATTATACATTGTCTGCCGCTCTGGTTGACTCTTAAACTCTAGTGCTGACGATGTCTGACACCCTTTAGCTCCAGTGGTGACGTTTGACACCCTCAAGTCTCAGTGCTTACACCCTCCAGCTCCAGTTTTATTGACATCTCGCATCCTCAAGCTCCCATACTGACGGTGTCTGACGCCCTCCAGCACTAGTGTTGGTGAAGTCTGACACCATCCAGCCACAGAGCTGATGATGTCAGACACCTTCCAGCCCCATTGACGTCTATATCTTCTACCCTCCAGCTCAAGCTGCCGTTTGTTTGGCCACACAGCCATCATATCTAATCAACCATAGCTGTCATATGTCAGGCTTCACCTAATCCCACACATTGATATATCTGGATGTCAGGAACCGGTCTTCACCCAGCTGACATCTGTCAAGACAAATCAAGACTTTGTCATCATATATGGGAGAAATCTTGCATGGCTGTGAAACTGTTGTATCCGATCTACATCAAATGTGTCTGAGAGCTTCGTCTCCTCACAAACGCAAAGGATGTAATAACAAACATTATCTGGACGGTGCGTATTCCTAAATTCAGATATAATATGAATAAGATTACATTCGTATCAGGAAGCTCCCATATGTATTGGCTACGGTAGTGATTGTTTCTGGGACAGAAAGAATAATAGAAAATATGAAGAGAGAAAAAAGTCTCTTAGGATTATGGTGCTGCCGTAAAATCCCAAGTCGGAAGAACATACAGCATTCGTTGCTAGAAATGATAATGATGGCATCATATAATGTGAACGTCTCTAGATTATGACTGTAAGACGGATGATTATGATCCTTGCCTCTCTGGAGCATCTCCGTCCGCTTTGTCTGAGTTGCCAAACCTCCTCACGACTTAAGGTCTCCTGGGAGAAAAGACTTTTTTTGAGCTCTCGAAGTTTTCAACCACCTACGCACACCATACGTATTCTTTCATAGCGAACATTATCTTCCTTCCTTTGGCTGGAACAGCTTTAGAACGCTAATATCGACTTTTAAACTCCATTTTCATATATTTTTTTCTTTTTCTTTGCTTTCGTCGAGAATTTTTTGGACACTGGCTGAAAGGTGTCATGTAAGCTTTGTTCCGACGATATTGTAGAGTCATTAGGATATTTGAAGCACATCTATCTTCATGAATTTTTTGTGTATGTCAGTCGTAGATGCTTTAGACGAGATATTATGCAGGAAGTAAGTCTTCATATCTTTAAATTTCCTGAGGAACTTGTGAAATTAAAAGTTATCTGAAGTATAAGATACAGGCAAGTTTAAGATCTTTTCCTCATGCATATAGTCCTGATGTAGAGGAACTCTTAGACTCGCATCAGATCCATCTTCTCACGTCCTCTTGGAACCAAGTCTGAGGACCGTCTCCTGGAGAAGGTGAGAGTCAGACATCAGTCGATGAGCCGTCACACGTCCATCTTGTGTGGATCCAAGACCAGCGTTTGGTTCTATCCGGCGCTACAGTGTAAGCGACTGAGTCAAAAGTATTGATATCACGTCAATATTGCATGTGGGAGTAGTCGTCCTCCAAGCTTATGTTTACCCAGAGGCAGTAGGAAGCAGTAGGAACAGAAAGTCTCCATCAGAAACTGAGTTCCGCAGTAAAGTTTTAGGAGAAGAGTGGGAAACTGAGTTAAGATGGAGGCCATGAACACCAGGAACTTAAAGTTGAATGCTCTTGACATTTGGTATAGTCTTTGGTTTATGTAAAACTGATGTAACTTCTAGACCTGAAGAGACTGCAGAACCCGTCGTGCCGATAAAATTTTTATACTAACCTGCCTGTTTTGTAATATAGAAACGTAAAAAAGTTTTCACGTATGTGTAATATTAAACTAAAACCTTCAAAGAAAACTTTGATTCATTTACGCCCTCAAAACAGTACGCGCAATGACACAAGCACAGACACACATGTACAGAAATACTTGTAAACACCTAAACACTCACAAGCACAGACAGAAGAACACACACACAAGCACAGACAGAAGAACACACACACACACACACACACACACACACACACACACACACATGCACACAAAGGAAATAAAGACATGACACATACATACAAGGTTAAGAGACGGAGCAACACAAACTTCCTCCGCGTAGCAAACAAATAGATATCAACACAAGTCGTAATCACACACACTGCTGCCATCTTATTGAGGTTTACAATGCTTCTTGATGGCATAGAAAGTTAAAGAGACAGGGTTCGACGAGCGTAGAGGTCTCTCCCCGCACTGTGCAAAGAAGCAAATACACACACAGAGTAGGGAGGACAGGACACAGTGAAAGAGTCAACGATACGAAAATTACCCAACAGGATATACTAAGCTGCAGGAATCTGTGTGTGAGAGGGACTTGGGAGTCTACATTGTACTCAAGCTGTCATCAGAGCCCAGCCTTAGTGGAACTGTAAAGCAGGCAAGGTGTCCGCTGGCAAATATTGGAATAACTTTCAGGTCATTGGGCAAGGAAATATTAAGCAAACTCTTCAGTCCTCTCTTGGGCAAATGCTAGAATATGCTTCTAGAGTCTGGTCACAGGACTGTTAGTTATAAAAATAAATCAGATAGGGAATGTCCAAAGGAGGGTTACACTTTTGGAACCAGAAACAAGTAAAGTGAGTTGCAGTTAGAGGTCGCTTTTTTGGCCACCATGGAAGTAAGAAGAATTAGAGTGACTAGATCATGAGCTTTATGTTTCTATACCAGCTTAATGATGTCAAAAGTGAAAAATTCTTGGGAAGATGTAAATATATACATATATAATCCAGTGGCCATAACATAGAATTAAGCATAAAACTTTTTAGAAAAGATGTAATGAAGTACTTTTGTAATAAGACGGTATTGGACGAATGGAGTACAATGAATCATGATATTTCAAGGTCGGACAACATACAGTGATTTGAAAAGTTGTGTGACAGTATGAAATGTTCATGCCCCATGGGTGTACATCTCTCTCCTCGTAACATAGAATAGGTAATCATAAATGAAGAAGTAATAACAAAGTATTCATACACTCATAAATACACAGTCACACAAAGTACAGGAGAGAACTCGTGAGAACAGAGGATAAAATTCTGAGAAAAACAAAACTGTTGATATATCTTTAGATTTGTGAAGGTAAAGGATCCACTGGTGGTCAGGTGGGGATTGTGCAGACGTGAATGACGACAAACCTAAGAAAATGGTTTCCAGTAAATCGTAACGTTCCGTCGACAGATCCATGAGACGTGGGCTGGGAGGATGTAGGGCGGTTATGGTGTTAGGCCAACCAGAACATTATGTATCTTAAGAAGAGCAGCATTACGTTCTCCCACTAACCTGCCTCATGATACGTGTGGCTGCCTGTGACTCGACCAGGCTAGGGTCCCTGGCTATAACGTTCCCACACTAACCTGACTCCCATATGATGTTGCAAAATCTATAAAATGATTAACTACAAATTTGCAGTGATTATACATGGGTAAATAATGGCCTGAATTGTGAACAATCTGCCGGTCTATTACCGACATTTCAGAGAAATATTCATGTGATTTGTTTTACTATGATGATGTGGTCATGCAAATTTATTAGTCTGTGTGGATGGTTGTGAGGAGGAATTCTGTTATTGATCACCAGTGTAGAAAAGCATGACTTTATGTAGGTGTGTATATTAGGAATATGTGTCAGTCAGCGAGGAAAAGTGTGTGTGTTTGTGTGTGTGTGTGTGTGTGTGTGTGTGTGTGTGTGTGTGTTTGTCATAGAGAGGGAGTATTAGGATAGATAGATAAATAAAGAACGTTTTCCTGAATTCAGGCAGCAATTAGACTGAAAATATACAGTTAAAGAATTACGTGATTGTTGAGGAATCGTAATAGTTAGCATTTGATTAATCACGAAACAGCTTAAGATCAAGGTGGGGCTGGATACTTGTACACTTTGAATAAGCACATAAGTGAAGTCTATCTACATAGTACAGAAAACTTTACTGAGCAGGTCTCATGGTTCGTACATTACACATTTAATGGTGATTACTCGAACAGTAAGTGATGTAAAGTTATGCATTTATTGAATTGCAGTAGTATGGTGCTGGCATACATTATGTATCTGATAGTATCCTTTAGTGATATAAAGTTACACGCTTGCTGAACTACAGTAATACTGTGTTGACGTATATTACGCATCTAATGGGAAATTTTGTAACTAATATTTTTACGTTGGTTGGGTTACAGATATATAGTACTTAACTTATACATAACTATGGTAAGATTAAGCTATTAGCTTGCTTAGCTGTGCACCTGTTCACAGATTGTTTATGACATTCACAGTAATAGGTATAGGACAATTCTTGTCTCTACAGCACTGATTGATACATGATGATTGTGGTGACGTCGGTCTGTGCTGTTTAGTCTTGATGGTGTGGTGCTGGTGGAGAGTCACAACTTCAACGGTCGGAAAACCGAAGAATATGTCAGTCTCATGTATACTCTGAGGCGACCGCAGCCCCGACATTATGTATGTATGTATGTATGTATGTGTGTGTGTCTGTGTCTGTGTGTGTGTGTGTGTGTGTCTGTGTGTGCGTGTGTGTGCGTGTGTGTGTGTGTGTGTGAGCGAACCATACAAGGTGGACCTGAAACAGTAGGGCCACAACAGTTGCAGGCACCAGTAGGGCGTAACAGCCGGACCACACGATAGGACCTGAGAGAGAAGACCAGAACGGCTGGAGAGACATCAGGCCGCAACAGCGTCAGGAGCACGCGAGAAGACCTCAGACAGAAGAACCACAACAGCAAGACAACGCAAGAGGATCTGAGACGGTAGGACCACAACAGTTGAAGACAGGAATAGGGCACAACAGCAGGACCCGAGACATTAGGACCACAACAATTGAACACAACAGCAAGGCACAACAACAGAATCAAAATACACGGGAAAGCCTCTCTCTCATGTCCAGCATCTCCCAGCAACAACGGAAGCACAACAGCTGGACCGTAACTAATGGACGGCAACGTGAAGGATGCTACAATAGTGGCCACAGCATTGGAGCACAAACAGTGGGGGACTGCAGCAGGAGAGCTGTAATGTGGGGTCACAAAAGCAAGACGAAAACATCAGGTTAACAATTGTAGGGCCACAAAAACTGGGATAAACACAGAGAGACCGCAGGAGCTGGGATATTTTAGCCAGGACACAACAGCAAGGATAGAGCCATGAGTCCGCAGTAGCAGAGATGCGAAAGCATAGACATAATAGCGAAGTCACAACGACGGGACCTGAGCGAGGTCACAGCTGTAGGTCACACTAGCAGAAGTGTGATAGTGGAAACTCAGCAACGGTACTACAGGGTGGTCATATTAACCAAGGACAGAACGGCAATGAAAGACACGTTTGACGACCAAAACTGTGGCACTCCGGCAGGAGAGCCAGGCACCAACATAAACCGTCCTGGGTTGAGGTAGTGCCACATTAAGGCTGAGTAGTGCACTGGGCTGTAGGTCTGCTCACGGTTAATAAGTGTTAATGTCTCCCCAAGTGGTCACTTGTCCCCTGTTTGATGACCTCATCTTCTGACCTGGTGACTTCCTCCC
>JAUUDZ010414593.1:15641-26721 GCA_032361705.1 Panulirus versicolor | reverse complement strand
TATATATATATATATATATATATATATATATTCCTATGAGTTCACGGGGAAAATGAAATGTTGAAGGTTCCGGTCACGGACAAAAGTCCACATCAAGGCTGGGCTTTAATTGAAATACGGAGAGAATTATGAAAAGGAAAAAGACAAGGGAAAGTATTTACGAATTTTTTTGAAAGTGAAGAACCTGCCTTTTGATATGTGCCAGGTCATAGTTATTGGGAAAGACATGAAAGGGTAGAGAGTTCTAGCGCTTCGACGTGCAGGGTAAGAAGTAGGTATCAAAACGGCCCACCCTTGAGTTGTTGATGGCCACACAATAATCACGTGACGCAGTATTGCGTGGTCTAGCTAGTGGTGGGGACACACAAGGTGCTAGCTCTCGGAAGCAAAAAATGTTAGTGTGACTAGCGCGTGTATACTGGGCAGTGTATGGTGGTCAGTCTCTCTCTCTCTCTCTCTCTCTCTCTCTCTCTCTCTCTCTCTCTCTCTCTCTCTCTCTCCACTTGTTACAAAGGATTATTTTTCTTTAATCCTCCTGTTTCCCTGGCTGGAAGATCGAACACATGATCCATGTACGTGTTAACTTTCTATAGAGGTGGTCACATTCCCGACTGAGTTAACATGGAGGTCAGTATGTCAGTGGGCGGGTGATGGCAGACCTGCCTGAGGGAGATAGTCGTTGTTACTACTAACATAACTGGTCGTGTTTGCTTCATTGATGCATTTCTTTTTATTTTTTACATCTTTCGTAAACATAATAGTGTGAAAACTTGTGGTGTTGCTACGTGATTAATGATGAAGATGATGATGGTGGAGGAATGTTGTGAGGGTGAGTAGCGCGCGCGTCAACACCAGTACTGTTGCTGGCGACCAGTGGCATTTTGACCACTACGGTTCCACTGGCAAGCAAGCACTTGTTCGGCCACATATGTAAGACTCGATATTAAATCTGGTTCAGTTCCCAGAGGATCATAGTTTAACATTAGTAACAATTGTCCTGAAGCGAGGGGTGTCTTGTCGTACCTGAGACCGTTCATGTAAAATGTTCATGTATAAAGTCATGTAAAATGTTCATGTATAAAGTCATGTCAAACGCAGCACCATCCCCCCCCCCCCTCCCGATATCAAGGCAGGAGGAGTCGTGTGGGATGGTCACCTGCCACACCAGTATTTATAACACAAACAGGTTCAGTAATCAACTCGTCTTATTATCTATTAAAAAGAAATGTATTAAAGTTGTATGTTTGATATACATTTACTATTTTATTCATGTTTTGTGTGTGTGTGTGTGTGTGTGTTGGCCAATATCCTGGCGTTGTGTACACGGGACAATTAGTTCACCTTGTAGTAATGACTTCATGCGTCATGCAGTATCATGAGAAATGAAAAATGTAGGGATGCCACTAGTACCTGCTGGACCAACCTAACAGGAACTGATGTTCGGATCCTGTGACATTTACGTTTATCTGTAGCTGCTCGATTTTGAGCGAAAGATGGAGTTATGATCGAAAAAGTATATTACATGTTTCAAAATGCATGAGAAGAACACTTGAGTGGTCCATAATGTAATATTATGCGTTTTGGGTTTCACAAAATCCCTGCATTAGTTGAAAAAGGTTTTGTGGTTGGTTCTGGATCATCATAAGTGGTATCGTTATCTGCATCATCACATCTGACCAGGGCTTCTGAGAGGAATTTTATCAAGAGGTACAAAGTTTCTTTCGGGTCCCGTAACCTTCTCCGTTAGTCACCCTGCTTTGATCCTCTACAGTTTTATGTCATGAGCTGTAAGGCCAAAGTAAGTACGCAAGATGAGAGGTGTGGAATGAAGCGCTTTGTTGATTTTCTAAATTTTCTGAGATGCTAGGAAAGTCCTGGGCCTGTGTAGGAGGTCCACCCTGCACCCGACCCCCAGAGGCCCAGCGTGAAGTGGAATTAAACATGTGCTAATTTCTCGTGATGATGTAGTGTTTCTCTTTCTAAGACAAAATTCATCAACATATTTTTCACATGTTAATGGTGACAGTTGTTGCACCTTGGTGACAATATAACGATCGTGACAGATATGTTTTCAGACCTAATCACAGACTTCGACTGTTAAACGACGTGTTGCTTTTTAGGTTAAATTCACAAAGAAAGTATTTACGTTCGAGGATTATATGCTAAACAACACATGCGGAAAGAGAACATTCTTATCCACAAGAACAATTTTCATACTACCTAAATAGGATTGAGGAAATATCTTTTTATAGTATAAAAGAAGAGATGAGGGACTGTTTCATGATAATTTTAACTTTAGTTTTTATCGACAAGTTTACTTGATTTACGATTTCTCTCACGTTTCTTTTGTACTGACTGGCCATTATTGTTCAACTGGTTAAAGTAAGTCGGAGCGCCTAAACTCGACAAAGTTCGTTAAGACCTTAAAAAGTTAGATAATATATCATGGTGATGATGGTATCATACCTTGCTTACACCACGAACTTACGGTTGCAAAATACGACTGGTTCTTCCTCACAGTAAGACAAGGAGTATGAGGTTAAAAGGGCCTTCATGAAGCGTTCACAGATTTTAAAGGTTAAGTCCTTGAACCACATGTCTATGTTCACATTCTTTCATGTATATTGTTCTGAAGGTCATTTGAATTGTTCTGAAGGTCATTTGAATTGTTCCGAAGGTCATTTGATTATGATCATTATTATTACTCGTAGATGTAGTATAGTCGTGGTATCATTCAGGACAGAAACAAATGGCAGAGTGATTTTGACAAGGCTCAGATTTCGTGCTTATTTTCTGGAAAGGGATTCGTGAAAACGCAGTAAATAATAGGCCAGTGTCACTAGTAATCAAGGTCTGTACACCGTTAGAAAAGACACCAAAGAAGGAAATTTGTTAGTAATTGTAAAGGATGAACCAAGAGTGAGAACTAACATAGGTGTAGAGGGAAGAACCAAGTATTACGAATCTTCTAGGCCTACACCACATTGATCACTGCTCTTGGGGGAAAATTGATAACAGATTGAAGTGGAAACCTTCCCTGGTACATTGTTGAAGATGTTCACCATTTGTTGATGAATCTCAACACTGCCGTGATGTACATGGATTGAGATGTTAATGAATCAAAAAGAAATACAGCATATATTACTAAACTAAGAAGAAATACAGAATTTATTAATAAAGAAGAAATACAGAATATATTACTAAATAAAAAAAGAAATACAGAATATATTACTAAATAAAGAAAAATACAGCATATATTACTAAATAAAGAAATACAGCATATATTACTTAAAGAAAAAATACAGAATATATTACTAAATAAAGAAGAAATACAGTATCTATTACTAAATAAAGAAGAAATTCAGCATATGTTACTAAATAAAGAAGAAATACAGTATATTACTAAATAGAGAAATACAGCATATATTACTAAAAGAAAAAATACAGAATATATTACTAAATAAAGAAGAAATACAGTATCTTTTACTAAATAAAGAAGAAATTCAGCATATATTACTAACTAAATTAAAAATTCGGTATATTACTAAAAAAAAAAAAAAGAAATGCAGCATATATTAGTCATTAGAACGTAGATCAAGTTTCATGACACCCGTTGAGAAGCATTGGTGTGGTGAAGGTGGCATGGCGGGTAGCCAGAGTTTATGCGAGATAATGTGACCTGAGCTACCGTGAGAGGATGACAACCACAGATATGCTGACCTGAGAAGAGAGACAGATAAGGGCAGACATGAAGACATTTATTTTCACTGGATTTCATGATGTCGACTGGGAGCAGTTCTTTGAAACACAGAGCAACCTTTCAACCAATGGACACCAGAGAATGAAGAAAATATTTTTGTGGTACAATGATGGTGAACCAACGTACCAAGTGCCATGAAGACATTGTGAATAAGGAAACGTAAAACGTTCTGTCTTATCAAAGCAGATGAGGTTGTGTTCCATGGGAATACAGTCCAATTCTCGGGGGCACACACACACACATCCGTGCCATACATATTTACTATTAAAAAGTATGAAAACAATGTCTGCCATGGGAGGGAGGAGCCAATGAAGTGTGAAATATAGCAGATGGTTGGAAGTAACCTTGCAACAGCCTAGTATGAAGGTAACGGGTCAGACTCCACCTGGACGCGGTAATGACACTGCTCTAGTAAATTTGTTATGCGTTTACTTGATTTGCGCATGTTATGAGTCCGTATCTTGTAAATTTTAATGATTGAAAATAAAACTGATCAAATTAATGTATTCTACATTGCGCTTGTAAATAAAGATTTTCATTGACTTGATTAATTAAAAGTATTCTTATTTAGTTTTGATTACATTTATGATTAATGTTATGTAACTAATGCCATTATGTGATTCACAATAATTTAATTTCTATAGACAATTTCCTTTAATGAAAATATCAGTTGAATTGCGTTACAGCAGTGCAATAGGTTCTCGATGTAGGTTAGTATGGCTTGAAATTGTAGGACACGAGAAATTGAAAAAAAAGAATGAAATTGATACTCATAATTCTGCAAGTATTTTTTTTTTCCTGCACAAAACCTAGTGTACTTGAGTGAACAGGTCACTTCTTAAAACTGTTCTGCTTCTTGGAATGTGCGGATGGAAAGCGATATCAGTTGCACTCTTGGTACGGTCGAGACGTCAGCTAATTATTCAGTTTACATGACTGTTTCTCTGTGATCATAGTGCTTTTCAGGATAAAACTTCATCTCTTTTCTATATATATGGGAATACGCGACAAGTCATCCTTTTGTATTTCGTATCATCTAGAAATAGGAACTAAAATGCGCTGTGTAAACTTGGGAGGCCAACACGTGGTTGTTTTAGCTAAGGAGTATCTGGCATCCAGCCGGGTACAGTGAAGGCCAGGAGGACCTGCACGGCTGAGTTACCAACTTGGGGCTCTTGGTGCTTTATTTTTTTTTCTATATAGAGATTATCGCCTAAATTTTGTATTTAGTGCCTTAGCGCGTTTTTCGGCGCCTTTTCTGTATTTAGCACCAAACTTAGCGTTATTTCAATATGTGAGGAAATTCAAACACTCATTATGATACGTTAATGTGATTTAGAAAACTGAATCGAAACCTGTTAAAATGAGGAAAAAATACAAATGTTGCACATCATTCATTTTCAACGAAATGAACATGTTCGAAAATTTTTAGCAGTTTCAGTTCGGGTGTTTTCCGCGGGCTCCTCCTTCTCAAGTTCCTCGTTCATTTCATAGGCCATTACCTTTAACGAACACAAGAATGAGTAAGAAATATACTCAACATTTTAGAGCAGAGTGGTTGAAAGACCCCAAATATGAAAGTGGTTAAGAAAAGTAGAGGGGAATAACACAAAATGTCTTTGCAAATACTGCCATTGTCCATCGTCTGCCAAACTTTGTGACAATGAAACAGCGAAACAGCTAAACACAAGAAAACTGAAGAACCATTCCGTAATCAAAGGCAAATCACAGCTCCGTTTCAAAAAGTGAGTGATGACGCACTGGAGACTAAAGGAAATTTATCACTATTCATTGCAAAATACTGTTCATTACGTGTTGTTCATCATCTCAATGAGCTGTACAAAGCGCGATTTGCAGACTGTAAAGGATGCAAGATTTCCAAGATAAAATGGTTCAGTGTAGTGCAGTTGTGTGCAATGTAATTATATAAACAAGGACATGAAAAGTGATGTAGACAGTCAGAAGTTTAACCTTTTAATTGATGTGAGTAATGACATTACGGTAACGAAACTAATGGGTATCGCTGTCTGGTTCTATTCTGAAAGTAAGATTTTAATGACTTTGATCCTTGTTGAGCTGAATGACTGTAATGCTAATGGGATATGCGATGCTATCAACAAGTCCCTGAAAAATAATGGGTTGGAGTTACAAAACCTTGATGCAATTGATACCGACAATGCTTCTGTGACGACAGGTGTTAACAGTTGAGTGTACACCGTGGCGACTGACTGCCACGGTGTACAAGGATAAGTTAGGTTTGTGTTCGAACCATATTCTGTCTGCCCAACTCAACCTTTCTTATAACTATGCTATCATTATTCTAACCCAGTACCTTTCTCTTACTCTCATACACATTTTCGAATAACCTACTCTTATTCCACTATATACACACGCACCTAAAATAACTAACACCGGGGTAGCCAGCAGTGCAAATGACCTATGATTGGCAATTATAAGAACAAAACAGAAGTTCCTCATCTGATCCTGATCAAGTGTGTGTGCCATTCTCTACAGCTAACTGTCTCATGCTGCAGCAGTGTCTCCCTAGGAACCTGGATTTTATGATTAGGGAGACCTATAATTGGTTCTCCCACTCTGCCATGGTCAAGCTCCATTGAAATTGATAGTACTAAGCCAGACTCGGTGACTGTCAGTTGAATCATCAAATGTCAGAATAATGCAGCAGTGGGATGAACTTAAGACTCCGTACTTGGGGGTGCGAGTTGGAAAAGATATCACAATGTAAATTTCCTAATGAAAAGGATATTCGAGAAGATACATACAGTTTTAGTGGAGTTGGTGAAACAGCTTCGTCAACGTTTGCCAGACAATGTCTAAGTGTACAGTCAATGTTATCACTGAGTGCAAGTGAATGCCTGCAACCCATAAAACCTGGAATACTGGAATTAGCAAAGAGGTTTACTGATAACGAAGAAATTCTCACACACCGAGTTTCAGTAGAGGAAGCTTCAATCTTGTGGAAGCAGAACACTGGTACCCTAGAACTCAGGGTTGAAATAGTCTCATCCAGGGATGCAACAGGAGAAAATCCCTTCAGTGACCTCACTGAGTTGGCTTTGACTGTGTTGACATTGCCTCTCCAACGCTGATGTAGAACGTATCTTTAGTCATATGAACATTATGAAGCCAAAACTTCGAAATAGACTATCAAAAGCTTGTATGCAATACTAACCATCAAGTATGGGCTAAGAAGAAATGGAAACTTCTGTTATGATTACGAACTGCCTAAGGGAGTACTGAAAAACATTGGGTCATGACAGCACATGAGTATCACAACCACAACCAGGGCCCTCACATAGATTATCACAACCCCAGGACACCTGAGGAAGAAGAGATTGCGGACTGGGAGTTAGCATATCTGGAATATTAGCGAGTGTTGGTGTTGAAGCAGTCAGTCGTACCTGTTATTAATAATTCAAAGAGCAGAAATAGTTTGAAGAGCATTTTTCCACCGTCATTTTAATAAGTTTAGCGCTTTTTTTTTTAAAGCTTTTCGGGATTAAATCTAGCGCCATCTGAAGTTTTGAGTTGGCAACTCTTGGGTCCGCTGGCTGCTGCTGGCTACTTGCACGAGTCCAGCCGTCAAGGTTGACACTCGCTGAACCTCACCTGCCGGAGCGACTCCACACACTCTTACGTCTCGACAAACACTTGAAGGTATTAACCAAACGTTAATTAGAACGTGTTTTGTTTTGAAACATAACAGCAGTTGCTATAAATTATCCTTTCTTGCCTGTCGCAAAGGATAGTGTAATTAATTGATAAATTGGAGTTCAACCCACGATGTATGTTGAACATAAACCTGTTGGTGGTGTTCACATGTTTCAGTACTCGTCATGACTGTTGTTAAAATATTCAGTGTGTTCATATAGTTCAGTATATACGTATTAGTTGTAAGAGGATTTGAGGGATTTAGTCTGGAAGGAACCGACATATGTGCTTTGATGTTTACAATATTGATTTTACGTCAAACTATTTTGTTGAAAACATTGATTTTATTTTTGGTGTGTGAAGTTCATAGTACAAAGTTTTATTCACCTTATACTTTCGTAATGAGTCAATAAATAAATGTATTAAAACTGCATAGGCATTTTTTTTTTTTTTTACCGCCTGCTATGTGCAGCCTAGCTGAAATGTGTGTGTAGCCTTGATGTTATTGTTTCAATATAGTTAAATGTTAACAAAGATGGAGGTCACTGGAGTGCGGAATAAGTAAAGGTGAAGAAAACTTTACAAAGGAAACCGTGAGAGTCGCTACACACGCTCAGTTTTTCACGTACTCAGGACTGTGTGGATCTCAATTGTACTGTTAAACGTGAAAGTTGGGATGAAAAATATCAGCTCAGTTTCATTTATACAGGCTTAAATGTTGGCCTGTGCAGTTGACTGTGCTATTAATTTTCTATCCTCACGTTACGTTTTAACTATGGGGTTTTGGCCTACACGGTTGAAACTGAGCGTGTGTAACTGCCCTGAGAGCAGTAACAAGATTTCCGGAGGGTGAAAATCTTGAGGGTATGGCGAAAAGTAGGTCAAGTGTGTTAGTCGTTGAATGGATTAACAAAGTTTGTCAGCATGGAAAAATGATTGTGTACCTGAAGACGGAGTGAAGGTGGTGATTGTTCCATTGTATAAAGTGAGTGTTTAGGCAACAGAACAATGGGTGCTACCTCCTCTCCTGTTTTATATTAAAAAAAGAAAAAAAAATCAGTGATATTTGTGATATGTTATCATGTCGTCTGCACAACATGGCAGACATTATAGGTATGGTTCGGTCTATCGTCGTCGATCGCTCACACACACCTTAACCTACCTTGCTCACGATTTGAAAACCTTATATCAAACATGCATTTATCCACGTGTTCTCCAGCATGTAAAGGAACAGAGTGACATGAAACACGCATTTCTAGCATGGATCAGGCCTGAGTTATTTCACTTATAAAAAGGTTTAACATTTAATGTAATCCGTTACAGTATACATAATTGGCTGAGAATCATAGTTATACGGGATATATGCCTGAGAATGTTGACCATCCAGGATACATGCCTGAGAATCATTGTGATACGGGGTATATGGCTGATAATCATGGTGATTTGGTATATATGACTGCAATCGTGCTGATACGGTATACATACCTGGAAATCATTATGATACGGTTAATATTCCTGGGAATCATGGTGATCTCGTACTAATGGCTGAGAATCATGGTGATAAAGTATATATGCTTGAGAATTGTACTCATACGGCATATTGGCTGAAAAACATGGTACAGTGTATATCCCAAGAAACGTGGTGATTCGGTACGTATGACTTGAGAATCATGGTGATACGGTGTATACGGCCGAGAATCATGGTGATACGGTGTATACGGCCGAGAATCATGGTGATACGGTGTATACAGCAGAGAATCATGGGGATACGGTGTATACAGCAGAGAATCATGGCGATACGGTGTATATGCTTGATGGAAATTATAGTGATACGGTATTTATGGGAGAGAATCGTGGTGATGCGGTATATATGCCTAGGAATCATTGTGATACGGTATGTACGGGTGAGAATCATGGGGATACGGTATGTACGGGTGAGAATCATGGGGATACGGTATATGTGCATATGAATCATGGTGTTACAGAATATATGACTGAAGTGGTGATGCCTGATAATGAGGATGATATGGCATATATATCTAGAAAGCATGCTGACTAAGTACATATGCCTGTGAATTGGGTACTGTGTATGCCTGAGAACCATGATATGATCTCTATTGTTAAAACTCATGGTTTTACAAAGGTATACATGGGTGAGAATCACTGTGGTACGATATATATGCCTTAGAATCAGGGTGATATGGTATATATGGCTGAGAATCATGATACGGTATATATATGATAATCATATTGATACGATATATATGCTTGGATGATGACACGGTATATATGCCTGAAAATCATGGCGGTGCAGTGAATATGCCCAGGGATCATGATTATACAGTATATATGTCTGATAATCACAGTAATACGTTTGGTATGGCTAAGATTCATGGTGATACATTATATATGCCTGAGATTCATGGTGATACATTATATATGCCTGAGATTCATGGTGATACATTATTTATGCCTGAGATTCACGGTGATACATTATATATGAATTGAATATTGCTGTGTTGTAACATTACCCTACAAGGCAGAAGCGAGATTGGAGAATTAAGTGTTGAGAAAGTGTCACAACCCATGGTAATGTGGTACAGCAAGCGAATCATTAGGAACGGCTGAAACATCTAAGGCTATGTATACTCGCTAGACGCATACAGTAGAGGCATATCATCATCATCTAAACCTGGGAAATCCTATAAGGTTAGGTTCGCAAATTACATGCAGAAATGACGTTGTATTGGCACGACACTCATGGAAGACTTGGTCAAATACTACCCCTAAAATCCAGAGGTGTGGTATGCACTGGGAGAACACCTTAAACATCCGGGGCCCACTGAGAGTGCTCACCACCTTGCCATCAGCACCACCATGGGATGCTCAGTAGGGACGTTGAGGAGTGCAGTGGCACAACTGTCAATTCCGGTGTGTGATCCCAGCATCAAATCCTTCATTACACGTAATGTGACTAGTTGATATGTTAAGGGCAGAGAGTTTTACACTCCTGTTGCCCCGTCTCATCTTTGTGTACTTAAGTACCATACCTTTATTCCTATATGTAAACACACACACACACACACACCAGCCTAAGCCAGGAACCCATTTATCAACCAGCCCCGAAGGGAGAATGAACTTCTGGGTTGGTTGTAGGCCCACTGCCGCATCCAGGATTCGAACCCAGACAGTCCCGTGTGTGAATCACGGTCAGCGACGTGAAGTACTGCCACGCTTCATGAAAACCAAGAAACTTTTGTTTTAACATGAAAGCTGAAGATTAACCACAACACACTGGGCGCTGGATGATGTCACGGAGTGGACGAAGTGGCTACGTGCACTTAAACCCAGTGACGGCCAAATGTCCACATCAAGGCTGAGCCTTAATTGAAATACAGAGAAGCTATCGAAAGGGAAAAGAGGAGAAGGGAAAGTATGTACAAATTTTGGAGAAAGTGATGAACCTATCTTTAAAACTGTGCCGTCATGTTAATAGGGAAAGACATGAGAGGGTAGAGAGTTGTAAACTGTCGAGGTGTAGGAAAGAAACAGTTATCCAGACGACCCATACTTGAGTTAAAGACGGCCACACAGTAATCGTGTGACGCAGCAGCTTGCCCAGTACTGCGTGCGTGCTCTAGCTAATGG
>JAUUDZ010414582.1:0-14813 GCA_032361705.1 Panulirus versicolor | reverse complement strand
ATACTTATTTTCAGTGTGGTGCCCACATCATTTTGAAGGTTTAATGATAAGCAGAATAAATCTGCTTTGCATCACCTCCATACAAAAGCTAAATTAGTGTAGCAATTTAGGTTTTAGCTCAGTCTGTTGAGGTCTTTAAATGTTTAAATTTCCCGCCACAGCTGAGGTTCGCACTGGCCGCCAGATGGCAGGGACAACGAAAATAAATGAAATGTCCGATTCTCTTGGTATATTTATCAACATACCTTATAAAGTGCTCTGACTCATCTATGAAAGATAATATTAAGTGGATGTGGGAGAATTAAAATAGCGTGGCAAGTGAATGAAGATCGCTGAAGGCTGAGAAACCTTGTGTGTGTTTATTGATATTTTATTCATCTGAAGACTAAGCTGGAGGGCAGACATTGGGAGTCATAAGATGACGGAAAACCAAAACACTCTATCGGAAGTAATCAAAGGACTTTGACAAGTGCAGAACAAGATTATGTTTCATTTTGTTGTTATTTGTGGAAGTTCCATGGGCCTATCGTAATAAGAATGGTGTGTGAAGTAAGAGAAAGACAGGAGAATAACCGTTGAGGAGACGTGAGGTAAGGCTCGTCATCAAGGTATTCCTAAGGTAACTTGCAATATTATATGTATAGAAAATGAAACCTTGAGCTTATGGGTTGTTTACATACAATTAACAGCAGGAATAAAACTAGCTGACTAAATTGAATATTTTTTTTTTATTAATCTTCGTGGTGGTATATACATATGTAACGATTGCAACACTTGAGATTTTGCTTGATCCGTTTTTTTTTTTTTCGTATTTATTGTTATTATTTTGACGCCTTAAGTACAAGAAGACCTTAGAGCTTGGTGCCTTATCAGACCAGACATTACTGTGTCTAATCAATAGCCAACTTGTAATATCTAAGGATTCTGGTGTAGAGATCGTTTCCTGCCGTCCATCTCGAGGACCGCATTGTTTTATACAATGGAAATAAGCTAGGTGCATGCATCTCTTCCAGTGGTTACCTACCACAATTTATTATCTGTTCTTTATATTTGTTTAATGAACTTTACCAGAAAAGCTACTCGCAGTTGCCTGCTTAGAATGGGCTGGTCAGTCACGAGAGGTTTAGGGCCACCCTGTTATTTACTAATTTTTGTTTTCCTATTTAGACACGCTAAGTTACGTCCATAGGAAATTCATAACAAGGGAAAATATTGTTAAGTAAGATAAGATTATGAAACTTATGTATGAGTTGATGAGCAGAATCTATGAAAGACGTACTAAACTTTCCTTGGGCATTGCATTTATATTTTTATCAATATTTAAATGTTGATGTTTTGGTTTCCATAAACGTGATGTGAGGATGTTTTTAAATTGAGACTGTCTTGATCTTCATACGTTAAACTTCATGAAATTCTTATTTTCTTAGCTGAATTTTAAGTCACTTTTGACATACAAAGAAATTTTTGAAAGGAAGATGCTCATATGCTTTTAGTTGTTGATATTTAAAGCAAGCACTATTAGTGATCACCAGTTGTGTGTTATGGGGAGAGAGTTTTGTACTGTGTTGACCTCTGTCTTATTCCTGTTTATGTATACACACACACAGCCTTACCTATACCAGTGCTTACACATTGGTTCCAGGTTTATGGAAGGTGACCATAACAGTGACGTTCTAAGTTAACACTGAGAATGAGGTAAATGTTATCTGTAGGAGGGATTAGGGGATGTTTTCATAGAGTCTGTTGATTTGTTTCATGAGATGTTTTTATTGTGTTACAGTATTTAGCCCAACTTTTCCCTTATCTTTAGTGGTCCATAAACCTGCTAGTTCCTGTCACAGGATAGGAAAGAAATTCTTCCCAGTTACTTTACTCAGAGTTGATATTATGTTCTGGATATGCGTTGTTGAACGTGAATTTCGTTGATGTCCATGAGTTGAGAATTGAATATTATTACAGTATTGGACATCCAGTGAATTTTGTTAGGTTAGGTTAGCTTTAGTTGGGTTGAAATTGGTTTGCTGATGTTTTATGATTTTTTAAATGATTCTGACATTTATTTTTATCACTAACAGGTGGATGTTCAAAATGGTAGTTTTACCAAAAATTCAGTGGTCTTGAATGCCACTTTTACCTTGCCAACTTGTGTACATTAGAATTTTGATGTACTTGTGACTACATATAAATGTTTACACATTGAACGTGTTGATGAGGTTGAAAATTTTAAACTTGCAAATTGTAATGAACTTTGCTCATGACAGGCAAATCAAGGATGATATGGTCAATGAAAACGATATAAAAGTGGCTTGGGGAAGCTTTAATAAAACCTTCAAAGCAGAAGAGGGAACATGTGTGCTAATGCACAGCAGCCATTCTATTCTGTCTGTATATCTGATGCCTATTCCCAGCTGGAACTCCTTCAGGGAGGTGGCTGTGGCAATAGAGTCTTTGTAAATGTTAACTCTTGTTGCTTCTTAGTCTTTAATACCTCACTCTTAATAGGCCATTGGCAGAGGGCAACTCTAGCACAGTGTTTGCAGAGGCTCTTACCTACTGTTCATACTGACTACTACCTAATGTTCTTACATGCTACATCTGCCTAATGCTCCTGCCTAAATACTCCTACCTACTACTTTTATCTACTACTTCCATTTTGCCCACAGGCAGGGCTAGCATATAGTGTTCACCACTGGAAATTCCAGAGCTACAAAGAATGAGCTGTGTGAGTTAAGTGTGGTCAAGTTCTATGTATGACAAGGAGAGGTTGTGTGTTTGTGGACAGAATACCAGTAATCCACATGTGGGTGAAGCAGAAGGAAGAGAGCTACCTGGGCCAGAGGAGTGCAACTTGACAATTGCTGAAATGCTGGCTCAATACACAGCTGTCACTAGCCCTTCTGATACCCATGCGGGCAGTACTGGTAATATACCTTCCTAGTCTTTGGCTGCCTACCAACTGCTACCTACAGTTTATTTCTAAAACAAAGCCAAGGTAGTGGAACGGTGAAATAAAAAGTGCCAGTTGTCTAAGAGAGTCTAAGATAGTAGCTCATGAGAAACTCAAAGAAACCAGTAACTAACATAATGGATCTGAGTACCCCTTCACATATTTAAATTTAGTTGCTATATGATTGTTATTTATATATTGTTAGTATTTCAAACTGTTCATTGAAATATGCTTATTGATAATACTTTTATCTTGAGACTAACATTTATAACTTGTAGCATTGTTATGTTGTGGAAATAGGTCCCAGGATTTTTCAGTGGCATAGCTAACTAGTCATGCATTTTGTGATGAAAGTACCAAACATACACTGTTAATGGACTTATAAGTAATGATCTTTTTTGTATATTATGGGAATTGATAGGGCACACATGCACATGCACAGTTATTTTAAAAAATGGACACTTTTAGCATGATATTACTTGCACGTAATGTAAAATAATCAAAACAGCTCACTTGAGAGCTAAATAAACTTTTTGAAAAATGTATATGGTGTTTATAATTTCTATTTGCTCTATCAAAAAAAAAAAATCACATGCATAGTATATTAAAGAAACATGACCTACATAGACATTCATTTCATTCTACATTCTTATAATGGATACAGGCATACAGTAAGACCCATTATGTGGATACATACCCCAAATTGAATTCATATTGTAAGCATCTTGTTATTAATTTTGATATCAATTTCCACTGTTTCCCCTTGTCAAAGGTCATTTACCTCTCATGCCAACCTCTTTAACTGAACTAGCATACACTTCTTTTAAATGCCCTCTCTTGCTTTCTTTCCACTTCCCCAAACCACCTCAACATATTACATTTCACCTGCTCTGCCACCCCACAATTATCCCTTTTTTATTCCCTGCCTTAACAAACCTTTATACACATACCCATTTTGATAAAGCCCATTTTACAGCTGAGGAATGATTTTGACCTGTGGATTGATTCTTACACCTTTTCAGATAATTTCATATTTTACGTTGCTTCTTTTTTCATACTATTCGCCATTTCCCGCATTAGTGAAGTAGCGTTAAGAACAGAGGACTGGGCCTTTGTGGGAATACCCTTACCTGGCCCCCTTCTCTGTACCTTCTTTTGGAAAATTAAAAAAAAAAAAAAAAACGAGAGGGGGAGGATTTCCAGCCACCCGCTCCCTCCCCTTTTAGTCGCCTTCTACAACATGCAGGGAATATGTGGGAAGTATTCTTTCTCCCCTATCCCCAGGGATATATTGCTACAACAGTAACTATCTATCTGCCTACATCTCTGATGCCTGTTCCCTCCTGGAACTTCCTCACAGAGGTGGCCACAGCAGTAGAGTCACCATAACTAGTGAATGCCAGTGCAGTTACTGTCATAGTAACAAGATTACAATCATTCATAGATATTTTCTTTGTATTTTAGTCTTTCCATTAGATGTGTGTTGAGAAGATTAGCTGATTTTTCTTTATAAATCAAGCATTGTGTCAAAATAACATGCCAAAATATCATACACACAGAGGCTTAGTTTCAGGTGCCCCAGTGTCTGGAAATGACTGGTCTAAGTGTGTGAAAATTTTGGTGCTTTTATCTTAAAATGCACAGTTGTTAGGAAATGTTGATGTGTGCTACAGCAGCTGTGGAATAATGTGAATCATGTATCCATTTGACCACAACAGTGTCATGTTAGATCAGATACCTCATATATCTTAACATTTTTTAGAAATCATGAAATTACAGTTAAGCATTGAAGAATGCACAGTACTAAATGATATAGTGAATAACAGGTATTTGTATATTTTATTTTACTGAAAAAAATACTTGACATTTTTCAGGTACGAGATTGTAGAAAGCATTATACATAATAGAAAATGTCCGGTCCGATGGGTAACAATGGAGGAGGTGGCTATCGTAGTGGTGGTATTCCTCCCATACCCCGAGACAGTCGGCAAGATTTCTCAATGGCTGGCCCATCAATGCATTACCAGGCACCAACAGGTTTGTATGTAATTAGATTGATAGACTCTTTCAGGTATTAATATTCATAACATGATAATGAAAATGTATGCACTGATCACACCAATTTTCTGTTTGTAATAAATTCTCAATTGGAGGCATCAAGTTTAATAACTCAAATAGTTTAATTTTATTGAGATATAAGGTTTAATGTTGAAGAAGTTTTCCTTCAGTGCATAAGTAGTGTTGCATATTATTGGAAATACATGTGTGGATAAGTACAGATAACTTGATTGTTATTGCAACTAAGACAAGGGCAACATTAATTGATATATTGAATAGGTAACTTTTATAACAGTTTTAAAACCTTAAGTTTTCCCGTTTCTTTGATTTGTCTTCATGGTTGGATAAGGTAGAAATTAGTAATTTAGTACTTACAGTAGTAATTTATGTGACTGTTTTTGCACCATTATCCCTTTATTATTAAGATGTCTGCCGAGGCATTGAATGTGGATGGTGGATAATAACTCAGATATCCATGGTACCCATTTGAATGAGTATCAAATAATAATTAGTTTGAACCTAAACTGTGACTTCAGTACATCATCAGTCATATTTTACAGGTGTCAGATTGTTAGTTATTCTAATAGTTGTTCTGTAAGTTATTCTTATAACTATATTCTCTTGTCAGGTATTATAGTAAGTACAGTGGAGTTGCGATAATTTGTGAAATTCAAATTCACATTTCCAAATTCACAAGCACCTTTATTATGCCTCTTTTTTATTTATTTATTTATTTTTTTTAATTCCCTTGATTTGTGGCCAAGCGGTGGCAGCTGCTGTATGTGAATCTGTAGGTCAGCATGCTTGGTGGTTACAAGTGATCTTGAATAATTCATTGAATGATTTATTTTGTACAGTGGAAATATTACTGAATTCTTGATGGAAGAGAGACCATGCAGCGCTCTTTATATTTTGAAGAGAATGATATGCTGTTAGGACCTGGATATCATGCACAAAATGTACGGTAAATTCTCTGCTGATACTTATGATCATACATTGGAAGAGAAGGTGAAGGACCAATCTACTAGTGATTATGTGTCAACAGATTCATTACATACCAGTCACATCACAACGACAGATATGGAGATTATGGGGTGATGGAGAAACATGAGTAGGAGATGAGACTTTAAACATTTTGATTTAAAGTCTTTCTTAAGTAGAATAACAGCTCAGGGTAACATCAAGCTTATGTACATGCATCATTCATTGTCTGACTGGCCTCAAGCCCATTTGGTTTTCTTTCTCCCATTGGCTGGAATGTAGTCTGCTATCCTTCCCTTCTCCTTGTTAGCCATTCACACATCCCAATATGACCAAGAATGTACGCCCAACTGACAAAACCTGACCTTGTATTTGTGGAATTTTCTGCTTGCATGTGCTGCTTCTGCAGCTTTCCCTGCCCTCCTTTCTTGCGTGTGATATGATTATCTCCAGGATTCCACCCCATTTAGGTAGATGCCTCCTTTCATCCACATGCACCACAAGAGCATATGACATTCTGTGGTACCTTGAGTCATCTTTGTGTTCTGTCACTCTTCTTATTTGGCACAAGATTCTTGATGTATAGGAAACCCATCAGCAGGGATGATTTTATTCACGTCATCCCACAGTGATAGGAAAAAGGTATTATCATAGGGTTCTTGCTGAGGACCTTAAAGATATGTAGTGAAGAGCACCGGGAGAAGATAAATTATGCGATAGAAACATTTCCGAAGCTCGGCTACCCCAAGGGTCAGCTCATCAGACTTAAAAATTAAGTCAGGAGAATAAAGGAGAGAAAAGGCAGAGCAACGAATGGGAAGATAATAACAAATTGAGTAATTTCTCAATAAACAGGTTCCTAGTGGTGCTAAACTCACAGAAGGCACAAATCATAGACACTTTCTTGAAAGGGGACAAGTTGAACTGTGCTGCATCATCTGTAAGAAAGTTTGGGGATCTTACACAGTGTAAATGAAGTTGGCCAGATACAAGTAATAAAGTTAGTGTGGTTTATAAAATCCATTGCAGTGGTTGCCAACAAGTCTGTTACAGTAAAACAAGTCATGGGTTACAAAGAAAAGTGATAGAACACAAAGGAGACCTAAGGAACCATAGAATGTCGAATGCCCTTAAGGTACATGGGGTTGAGGAGGGAGACCTACCTAACTGGTGTTGTATCACAGGCAGAGAGGAGGACAAGTAAGGCCCTAAAAGTGGCAAATATGTGAGAAAGGTTCCAACAATATGATTTCAGGCTTTGTTAGTTGGGTGGAGAATCCAGGTAATATTTCGATACGTGAGTGGTTAATGAAGAGAAGGGCAGGATAGCGAATCAGTCTTGCTAACAGGAGAACGAAAAGCAAATGGGCATGAGGATGAAGCGTGATGTATGCATTTAAGCTGGATGTCACCCAGATGTGTTATTCTGCTTAAGGAAGACCTCGTTCCAAATAGTCTAGAATCAAGTCTAGCTCCAACCTCATGTTTCTCCAGCACGTCAATGTCTCCACATACCACATAATTTGTACTATCATTCTCTTTTCCTTTATTTTCTTCATTTACTTTGTTTTTATGTCATTGTTCATTAAAGACCCTTTCTATTTAAGTTAAACTAAAATTCATAATTTGATGAATTTGTAGAAGTTTTTGGTACCTAACCCATGAATTATGGCAACTCCTCTGTATCTCCACAAATTGACTAGTCTGGTATCTCTCCTGGAAATGTATTTTTGATATTGAGGAAGAATTTTTCTATAACTACACAGCTGACCCTCTCCTAGATGCTGTTGTCCGTCATGTTTTTGAAGAGGATTTAAGACGGTACCGAGGATCTCACCCTGATGGACAGTGTCTTGAGTGAGTCTTGAGAATTCTGTTTAACTAATAATACTCAATTCACTTGCCATGGAATAGTGTTGTTGAGGTAGATAGTTCCTTCAGAAATTTCTCCACTTGAAAAATTCTCTTTTTCAGTCTAAACATGTGTCACATTTTTAATATATTTTTTTTTCATATATAGTCGCCAGTTCTTGCGTTAGTTAGGTAGCGTTAAGAACAGAGGACTGAACTTAGAGGAAATATCCTCACTTGCCCCCTTCTCTGTTCCTTTATATATTTTAATGATCCACTCTAAAATACTTTCTGATGTGTTTTTTATTTCATTCCATTGGAACTTCACTAATAGGACTTGTGAATGTGTTTATATCTCTTTGAGTTTTGTATTTTAAACTTGAAAAAATTAAGGGAGAATATTTTATATTCACTTGTATTTTAAAAATTTTTGAAAGTATATAAATGAACTTATGATATTAAAAAACTAGATATAATGAAGATTCCAGTCATTGATTAACTTGAAAGCAAAAACTGATGGATTAGAGGATATTAGAATATGAAAATAAAGAATAATTGATGTATACTTTGCATAAAAGAGACATTAGTTATATCTAGGTGATATAAAATGAGATGGTTCAGCCACCTAGGTTTGGACCTGTGAGTTGTGTCTGACTTCTGCTTCCCCTAGTATCTGTGGAGACCAGTCACATGAGGATTGACTGTTATGATGCCTCGCTCTTCCCATGAAGTACGGAACTGTGGAACTTTCTTCCATTTGTGGAACTTTCCCCCTCTTCCTCAGTACTTATGACTTTGCTTCTTTAAGAGTCAGGTCTAGAAATATCTGAGGAGTTCTGATCAATTTTTCATTAATTTTTTTCACCCTGTTATGCAGTATTGGTCACTGAATTAAATATAATATGGGTTATAGATAGGGTTGTACGGAGGAGGGTGGTGTATTGGAAATGAAGTGTTTTAGGTCAATATGTTGTGTGAGGTGGTTTGATGGAGTAGGTAATGAAATTGTAAGAGAGATGTGTGGAAATAAAAAGAGTGTGGTAGAGAGAGCAGAAGAGGGTGTGTTGAAATGGTTTGGACGAATTGAGAGAATGAGCAAGGAAAGATTGACTGAGAGGATATATGTGTCAGAGGTAGAACGAACAAGAAGTGGGAGACCAAATTGGAGGTGTAAGGGTGGAGTGAAAAAGATTTTTAGCGAATGGGGCCTGAACATGCATGAGGGTGAGAGGCATGCAAGAAGTAGAGTGAATTGGAATGATATGATGTACCAGGGTTGATATGCTGTCAGTGAACTGAATTAGGGCATGTGAAACATCTGGGGTAAACCATGGAAAAGTCTGTGGAGCCTGAATGTAGATGGGGATTCATGGTTTCGGTGCATTACACATGACAGCTAGAGACTCTGAACGAATGTGACCTTTTTTGTGTTTTCCTGGTGCTATTTTTCTGACACGGGGTGGTGAAGCTGTTTCCTGTGGTATGGAGTGTTGCCAGGAATGGATGAAGGCAAGCGAATATGAATATGTACATGTGTATATGTCTGTGTATTTGTATGTATATGTATGTGTATGAGCATATATGTATGTATATGTGTGTATGGCTGGGTCTTTCTTCATCTGTTTCTTGGTGCTACCTCGCTAAATGGGGAAATGGCGATCAAGCATAATAAATGAATAGATAAGTAAAATAATGTTTTTGTATCATCTTTCTGTGACTGTAGCAATTCTAGATCATGATTATCACATCATTGTCAAGAGTCCAAGAATAAAGACATGGGTACACAGTAATATATAATCAGTCACCACAAAACCTCTAATTATCCTCTTGTTTACATGTTCCAGTTAGACACTCGTAAAATTCCTGCAGTGAATGTAGTGTTCAATTTTTTTTTTTTCACCTGCCTGCTTGACAAGTTGGCAGGGATCTCTTTGATCATTTCTGTGTATCTAACATTCATATTCTTATCCTGTAGCATAACTTGCTTGCCTTATTTGAACAATGGAAGAATGTCAAACATGGTAGATAGCCTATTTGTGATTAAAAGTTTAGAATGCTGCTGTTGACTTTCAAGTAAAATATCATTTTCATTTTAGGCTGTTAGAACATAGTCTTGCATTTCTATATTTTCTAAAGTGTTCAAAATTAAGTAGTGGCATAAGTTGCTTTATGAAGTGTAGACCATATTCAGAGATTATCTTTTTCTCACCCTCAGTTTATTGTTGGTGTGCGGTGTCTTCTGTATTTGATTTTTGGGTCTTTTATGATTAATGAAATTATTTTTCTTAAGAGCATGCTATGAGGGTAATTAAACCAATGAGTGCTTTTGTTTGGAATTTACTTAAACTATGGTTCTTTCCATATTTTCATATTTACAAATATTTCTGATATTTTCATTCTTTGAAGTTACAGATTCTTTTTTTATTTTTTGACAACTGCATATTTTTTAATGAAAATTGCTCCTAAAAGTAACAGCTCTTCATTATTTAGTCACAGTATAAGTTCTTTTATGATTACTGTAACTGAGATATGCTTTGCTTTCCATCCACAAAAGCATTATTTGGACTGAATGTCATTTTCTCATTCTCAGTTCATTAAACATTAGAAGTTTTCAAAAACATCACCTGCAGTGATTTTACAATCATTGAACTTTTTTGAATATCACTGTCTATAATTTTATAGTGGTATAAGCAATGAATTGCCAGAGTATGGTAGTGTACAATGTCTTCCTTGTTTGATTTTTGATGTCTATTTCTTTTATGATTAATAGAATTAAGATTTGTTTTTGAAGAGCATGCTATGAGGATAACTAAACAAATAAGTGTTTTTGTTTGAAATTTACTTAAGCTGTGGTTCTTTCCTTTACTGTCATATTTACAAAACTTTCTGATATTTTCATTCTTGTAAGTCATAGCTTTTTTCTTTTTTGACTTTTATGTATGCAATGAAAAGTCTTTATAAGAGACACGGCTTGTCATTGTGTGGTAGCAGTGTAAGTTCTTTTATGATTATTGTAACTGAGATATGCTTTACTTTCCATACACAGAAACATTATTTGGATTGAATGTCATTTTCCCAGTCTCAGGATATTAAACATTAAAAGTTAAACAAAATATCACCTGCCATAATTTTATTGTTGATTAACATTGACTTTGTTGTAAGATATCACCTGCTATAATTTTACAGTGGTATAAGCAGTGAATTGCCAGACTATGGAAGTGTGCAGTGTCTGCTGCGTCTGATCTTAGATGACCAAGTTCGGCATCAGGGTCGATCCTCTGTAAGTTGGAGCAATTGAAAAATAGTTTTACCTTTATACAGTGTTTTAGAAAGGCATTAGATTTATATGGAAATACTTAAAGTTCATTTGTCTAATATAATGAATTTGAGGAGATAGGGCACTAACTGTAGAAATTTGATTATTTTTGTTTGAAAGTATAAAAGATGCTCTCTGCACTGGACAACTGTACAAGGATCCCTGCTACTTAGTTTTGCCCCATTATGGTGGTTTGACCTTGGTACAGAAGGGCCAGCCACAACAACACAGTAACCCCTTTCTTCATTAACCAGTTGTAGCTCCTTCATGAAAGGAAACTTAACACACCAATTTTCCTCCACCAAAGTCCTTGCCCCAGGGCAGGTAAGCACAACTTGAAGCTAGTTAAGAGATGGAAGTATTTTGTTCATAGGTCAATCTTAATTTGCTACACCAACATCATTGCTTTATGATTAATAAATGGATGTATTGTGTTTTAGAAAATAACTCAAGATTCATGAAAATGCCTCTGCCATGATCTAGGGAGAATCAGTCAGGAGGTGTTTATTGTGATCTCAGTTTTTCTTGTATGTTTAGTTCATTGCATCAATTTTTCCTAAACTTTTCTTACAAAATATCTGTGTCAGCCTGATGTTCCATTTTTCAAGTGCTCCTGCACCACCTCAAACTCACTTTGTGTTGTCTTTTTGATATTATTCAAGTTGTCTTTTAAATTCTCGTGTTAAATTAGATTTTATGCTATAACTTTTCAAGTTTTTCCTTGTCTTTTCACGTGCATTTCTCGTTGTATAAGTTCCTGCCAGGTTTTCTCATACACACTAATACCCTGTTAGAAACATAGCAATTATATGTTCGTCCACCTCATCTTCTGTTGCTACAGCTCGTGCAAATATGAATGTTCTGGCTGGGAATCTGAAAGAAAGAAAAACGCATATTGCAGATGAAAATTTGAGATTTTTCTTATAGGAACTGATTTAGCATAGGCAAAAGTATTCTCCAAATGTGGCCATATCAAATGAAAACTAAAGTAATGAGCTTTACAATAGGAAAAATACAACAAAGATTAATATGAACTCAAGTGTTTGTAGACTTGATTAGGCTGGCCTTGGGCAATAAGTTTAGGGTCATTTTAGGGGCCATGATTGGAAAACTCTACAAGAGCTGATTGTCAGAAGAGAGCACTGTTTTGGAATCATTAGCGTATCTATTATTTTTTTTAACTATGAGGAGATTGAGTAGTATGAGTCTTTTTCATTAAATACCTATTAGAGTGCAGATACTAATCTCCACTTCAGTCAGAACCTGTTCTTGGATTTATTATTTTACTTGTTTAATAAATGTAAGGCAATCTATTTCAGCTTGTTCCACCATGGTCAACTGAGGGCAGACTGGGCCCCTCAAGAGTACAGTTCGACTCGAAGAGTGCTGTTGGAATTTTTTCATTCAATCATGATCGGTTAGGACTCAATTCTCAGGACAATTTTTCAACCATTTGTGCCAACACTTGTGTTTATAAAGGTTAGTTCATCATGATTTTTGAAATTATCACTGATAGACATATCATTCTGTTTAAGTAATATATCCTTAAGAAAATTATGTTAAATGTGGGAAACTGGTTGTGCTTGTGACATGAAGACTTGTGCGACAACAACCCTCTGGTGGTTTTGTGTCAGGAAGATGATGTCCAGGTGCTGCCTGGTTCAAAATTCATGTTACAAAACTTAAAAGAAACCTGCACGACAGTCCAAGTGAGTCAGGGCAGAGAGGCCATGAAACAGAAAATAGACCATCATCCCTTAGATAGCATTTTATCATGGACCAGTCAGTGTTGAAAAAAGGCTTTGTCTTTACCCAACCCCAAACCAATCCCTAACCCAAAAGGGTTTAATGGAGCTTGATGCCAGGTTATTTGCAAAAGAATTGCATAACAATTAGAATATGTAAGAAATTTTTTGACCAAAATTGAATTGAGCCTTTGTGTAATTGTTAGTTGTATTAATGTAACAGAATACCTCACTCAGTCAAGCTACATAACAGCACAGGTGAAGGCTTTTGTTAATAATAAACCTCAGTGAGTTAAGCTACATACTGTCTTGGTGATGACTTATGGTAGGAATAAACCTCAGAGGTAAGATGCATATTGAACTGGTGATGACTTGTGATAGTAATAAACCTCTGTGAGTTAAGCTGCATACAGCAGTGTTGAAGACTTGTGGTAGGAATAAATCTCAGTGAGGTAAGCTACCTACAGTGCTGGTGAAGACTTAAGGTATTCTTCATTAACGCAAGCTATACACAGCACTGGTGAGGACTCATTAAGGTAACCTCACTCTGTTTGCTGCTCCACTCCAAACCTTCTTTTCTTTCATCATATGACACAAGATCCTTGTGTTAAGAAATTGTAATACCCTTTCTCACAAATACTCATACCATGTGTCAGTGCACCGAGATTGTTTTCACTTGGACTCCCGCAACTCATTCACATCTGCTTGGTACCCATCATTAATGAAAACCATCACAATGAATTTCTCCTGTAATTCCAATTTCTTACCCTTGTTAAGTTCTCATTGGACTTTACCCTTAGCTTTGTCTCTTTTATCATTATATGGCACATTTTCTGCAATTATAAATGCTTAGATCATTAACATTTGGATTTTTAAAGAACATAGAGCTTATACATTTGCAGTCCCATTATTTTCGAACCTCTTACCCTTTCTCCAAGAACCAGATATATTCTGTCACATAGGTATATGTGCCTTGACATCTTCAAGCTGTACTACTTTCACTTCTTATTCCAGTTCTGTCAGATTTTTAATGTCCTTTCGATTTTTGTTGTAGCTTTATCTGTCTCCATCATGACATGTATGACCTTGGTGATGAATTTTTATTTCACAAACTGTATCTCTTATCCCCCAAAATATTAAGTTAAGTATGAATACAATCATCATCTTTCTACTTTCAAACAGTTATGCTACTGTATAACTTAAATTTCTTATATCACAGATTTTCATTGAAATACATGAATTCTCTGGAAGTATAAGGAAGAAAGAAGTGGACATGGACTTGCAACAAAATGGTCAATCCTTTTCTATTCATTTTCCCTCTTACTTTTTGGTTTTTGTACAGAAACTTCCAAACAGGAGATGGGTTTTATATATTAGCTTTCCTGATTTATTTTTTCTGGTTTCTCAATATTTTCTCTAGAATATGGATGTTCATGTATTTGCAGGCAGGTGGCAGTATGAACTAATGTTGGGAACAAAGGGAGTTATGCAGGTTGGATGGGCAACTATGGGCTGCCAGTTCTCTCAAGAGAAAGGTGTTGGTAAGTTTCATCCAGATTGCGTTAGTACTAATTTGAGTTTGTCATTGATAATTGTTGTTATTCACTTTCCTCAGTTTTCCTATTCATTGAGATAGACTTTCTCTGTGTTTCTTTTCACTTTGCAGAATCTGCCCAACTCAAACTTTTTTTTTCAATAATCTAATTGCATTTCCCACTTTTGCAAGTTTAACAGTTTCAACGTATCATTGAAAATTCCACCTTTGACACACCCTTCTCACATGCTTGCTATCTTGCTGTGTCCTTCTCCTTCATTTTTGGCTTTCTTATTTATTATTATATTCATTTTGCTTTGTCGCTGTCTCCCGCGTTAGCGAGGTAGCGCAAGGAAACAGACGAAAGAATGGCCCAACCCA